>VMDO01004194.1:30144-74732 GCA_007922755.1 Pedetes capensis
AAAATGGGCCGAGGGTGCAGCTCAGTGGCACAGCACTTGCAAAGCATGCAAGCATGAGGCCCTGGGTTCAACCCACAGTATCACACACACACACACACACACACACACACACACACACACACACAAATACTGCCTTCATAGGCTCATATGAATAGATTACCTGGCCAAAGCTAACTTCACCCTCCCAAATCCTTAGTGCCAAGATGTCTCAAATAGTCACTACTTGTTCTTTTATGCCCAACCATCAAAGCACCTATAAGAAGGTGAACAAACTTACATTACCCATTCATACAAGATAGGTTTGTGAAGGCACTATGATTAGCTATATCCCTAAATAACTTATTTCTGAACCAAGATATTCCAAACAACTAAACACATAACTCTTCCCCCATAAACATTCTATCATTTTTTTCTATTTACATATAGGGAAAAACATTCCACCAGGAGCTTATTTATTTCCCAATCCTTCTTAGCAACTTTAGCCAAAAAGAATCCTAAATCCTCCTTTTCCCATGCAAAAAGTGCCCAGAGCACAGGCTGTGTGCAGGCAGCGGGGATCAGTGACAGGCAGGGAGGTGAGCCCTCATCTGGCATCCCCACTCCTGAGCCCTCAGAATGTGGAAGCAACATGGAAAGGTGACTACCATATGTGTCCCATGTATCTCATGTGATAAGTTCTACTGCACAACACCTCCTAGCAGACCTGGGGCTTGTTATATTCTGGTGAGCAGAGTAGAGCAGAAAGGGTCAGCAGCTGCCGGAGCCTCTCCAAAGGACAGGCCTGGCTAGGCAGCAGAGGACTTGGGTCCTTTAGAGGGAAGTGGAGGGAGGAGGAGTAGAGGGAGGGCAGAGCGGGACAGAAGGGCTGGGGCTGTTCATCTGCTCAAATGTCAGGCCCACCCACCAGGACTCGGAAACTCAGATTATAATCACAGTCATCTTACTTTCTGCCAACAGGTGCTAGGTCTCCAAGTCACTCCATCTCAAGTGGAGTTTTGCAATCTGAGTAAAATCCCTGGTATTAAAAAGAAAGGAAAGCCAACAGACTGCTTCTGCTAAACTGGAATCAACTCTCTCAAGACTTTTTAAAATTTATTTTTGTTTTGTGTCATCTTTCTGTACTCCTTGTTCAAAAGGAACTTTAGTGATTCCTTACTATAAAGGAAAATGCTAATTAAAGGTTATGGGTAGAAAAGGAAGTTTCCTGCACATCTTGCACATATCATCTGTTCTTTTTTCTATTTATTTATTTACTTATTTATTTAGTTTTGAGATGTAGTCCAGGCTGGCCTAGAACTTGCAATCTTCAAGGCTCAGCCTCCTCAGTACTGCAATTACAGGCATGTACTACCACACTGGGCTTCTTATCTATTTTTTTCTTTTCTCTTTTCTCTTTTTTCTTTTCTTCTCTTTTTTCTTTCTTTCTTTCTTTCTTTCTTTCTTTCTTTCTATCTTTCTTCTTTCTTTCTCTTTCTTTCCTTTTTGCAGTACTAGGGGGTTTAACCTAGGACTTGCACATGCTAGGCAAGTGCTCTACCACCGAGCTGCACCCCCAGCCCCTTTTCATTTATTATTTTGAGACAAGGTCTTGCTAAATTGTGCAGACTACCTCTGGCCTTGAACTTGTGATCCTCCCACCTCAGTCTCCCAAGTTGCTGGGAGAATAAGAGTGGGCAATGGTGCCTGGCTTCTATTCTTCACCATGCATTTATATCTTACTTATTTCCAAAAACAGTTATAGATAACTTTATATGAAACAAAAATGTATATATTTGCAGTGTGATTAAAGAACATATAGTTTCATCCTCCATTATGACAATGCTCCATGTCACACACCACTTCTGGTATGGCAATTTCTGTCAAATAACTCTTTGCTCTTCCCCAAAGTCAAAATGACCATGAAAGGTAAACATTTTGAAATCCATTCAGAACATCAAGGCAGCCATGAAAGCGCAAGACATGAAAAGACTTCAGAACTGCCTCAGAAAATGGCAAGAATGATGGAATAAATATGTTCAAGGCTGGGGGAGTATTTTTAGGGGATTAATAGCAATGTATCTTTTACTATAATAATATTTTTATTTAAACATTCACTGTACTTTTCAATCACATCCCCATATAATATACACATTTACCTATATATATTTTATATAAATATGCATACATATATATCAATTATATGAACCATGTATGTGATAAAGTAGAAAGAAAAATCATGACAATGGTGTGAACATTTAAAAATTAATAAAGTTGCTATAACTGAACATTAAGAATGGTTTTGAGCTGTGTGTGGTGGTACCTGCCTGTAATACTCAGCCTACTGAGAGGCTGAGGCAGGAGGGCTGCAAGTGTTGAAGTCAGTCTAGGGTACATAGTGAGACCATGTCTCAAAAGAAAAGAAATGAAAAGAAAAGACAAAGGAAGGAAGGAAGGAAAGAAAGAAGGAAGGAAGGAAGGAAGAAAGAAAGAAGAGAAGGAAGGGAGAGAGGGAGGG
The DNA here is from genome assembly GCA_007922755.1 of Pedetes capensis. Classification (NCBI taxonomy): domain Eukaryota; kingdom Metazoa; phylum Chordata; class Mammalia; order Rodentia; family Pedetidae; genus Pedetes; species Pedetes capensis. The sequence continues at coordinate 32,639 of VMDO01004194.1, forward strand.
AGGGAGGGATTCAGGAAAAGAAGAAAAAGAAAAAAGGAAAAAGAATGGTTTGAGCATCACCCAGGTGCTTCAGAAAAAAATAGAATATTATGTATAGTCTTAAAGCAAGGAGAAACATTCTGAATGCCCCTAAGGGAGGGGGACTGTCCTTTTGTCTCACAACATATCAAATTCAGTCAAATCCTATTTCATTTAGGAAATATTCCAATCTATCTTATTTCAATCATTAGTTTGGATATATTTCATGAAATTCTCTTAATGTCTTTAATCTTCACTTATCTTTCCAAACTCACAGGAACTCCAGACTTAGAGAAACCCTAACTAAGCCTGTCACAGCTCACCAGCACTCACTCAGGTCACAGAAACCTATCATACATTCCCAGAGGCATTATCTTAATGCACTAGGTTATACATAGGGGATTATGAGATGAAAGGAGAGGCTACATATCCTTCTTCTTAATCTTCTGCTATGTCTGCTTTAAAAAAAGGAAAACATTTCAGGTGACAAAAAATAAAATAAAATTACACGCAGCAAATATATAAGAAGGACAAAAAGGTTATATGGTCAGATCTTTTGGTGGTAAGTAAAATTGATAACAAAGTAGATCCATGGACTTAAAGTTCTTCTTTAACCAAGAGACAGAAAAATAGAAGGACTCAGCTAAAGAAAAAAATTGTCTAGAGATGAATTGGATTTTGTTGCCACTAAGCTGGTTTACAAGAACTGCAGTAATCTGATGCTCAGAGGCCAAGTCTCTTAATAATGGATGGATCAGCATTTAGAAGACTATAGGAAAACATATCCCAGGCCAGATTTAGAGGAGGTCATTTAATTGAACACATGGCTTTGGGAGTCTAGGAAAAGCGTAAGAGATCATCTGCCCTTGTGTACGAAACACAAAAGCTTCCCTAACCTAATTAGGTAACTGAGTCGTTTAGTTTGAAAACTAATCTAAAAATTTGCTGCCCCCAGATTCAAATCCTTAGTCCTCACCAAAGGCTCATTCCCCCCACTTGCAGTACTCAGCACACTCCCTGACTAGCAGAAACATTCTGCCAGCAGAGCTACCCTTACTTTGTGTGGTGTGCCCACACAGTCCACCAGGTTTCAACAAAATAAAATGGTAATGCTAGGCAGGATTATTTCAGGTGACTTCTAGAATAAAAAAATTACGGCATATTGTTTTGCATAGATTAAATCATATGTGTTATATGGAATATTGTAGAAAACACTAAGAGTGTTCACTACAGAATGTTTTATTTGCTATAATTTTTTTCTTCATTATAGTATGTTGATTAATGACAGCTGGCAAAAACAATGAACTTGCAGTTAATAACATTTTAGTGAACCAGTCCTAGAGAACTGCGATGAAAAAGTTAAAAGCTATGACTAAGTTCAAGTAATTTGCTTTGGATTCCTTTGTGTTCTATTTCAGCTTATAGTTTTCCATCCAAAAAGCTAACGTTTGCTTTATAAACTTTAAAATATCCTATAAGCATGTATTTTAAAAGCAACATAGGAAAGAGATTTAATACACGTTCTGCATTTAATATTTTATTTTACATTTATTAGAGCTTTCAAGTACTAACTTTACCAATTTCTAAAAGTTCTATACTAGGCAACTCTTCCTCCAGCTAAAGAAGAAGTTGAATATGGTAAAAGAATTTTAAAAACCCTTTGTCTCTGATCCAGGAGTCTTGGGTCTTCTATCAGCATCCATGAAACTATCACAGATGTCTTCATCTGTTTTACATTACTAAAACAGAATCCCAAAGAATGGGTAATTCATAAAGAAAAGAAATAGCCAGGTGCTGTGGCACATGCTTGTAATCCCAGCTATTTAAGAAGCTGAGGCAGAAGGATCATGAGTTTGAGGCCAAAGGCAGCCTGTACAACTTAGCAAGATCCTGTCCTAAAACAAAAAAATAAAAAAGGGGCAGGGGATGCAGCTTGGTCATGGAGCACTTGCCTAGCATAGGCAAGGCCTTTGATTCAATATCCGTGTACTAAAAAATAAATAAAAACAAAAAAAATAAAGGAAGGAAGGAAAGAAGGAAGGAAGGAAAGACTAAGTCTTTCTTTCAGTTAAGGTGTCTAATAAGTCCAAGGCTGAGGGGCCTACATCTGGCCTTTGTTCTACGTCATCCCATGGCAAAAGGCAGAAGAGCAAGAAAGCACCAGGAGGTCAAACTAGCTCTTACAGCAAGCCCACTGTCTCAATAACCAATCCACTCTCACAGTAAAGACATGAACCCATTTTTCAGGGCAGAACCCCTGTAACCTAACCTCCTTGTATCAGGCCCCGCCTCTCAACAGTGTTGCATTGAGGATTAAGTTTCCAAGATATGAACTTTGGGGGACATATTCAAACCAGAGCAACAGGTTAACTTGTTAGTTTGGTAGGAGGTAAACTCTAAGGTCTTTCACAGTTCTTCACAACTGTCATTGAATTGTGCTAATATAGTATCATATTGTTGAGACTTGGACTGATATAGTAACACATTTTCCCTTTTCTGGTCTCTGAATTAGGGATGCATATTAGTGAACATGACCCAAATCTCACTTTCACTTTTAAAATTTTAGTTATCACCTCTTTCCTATGAAATAAGGTCATACACACACATACACACATACATACATACATACATACACATACATACATACATACACACACATATGTATGTAGGTACATTTGTATATATATATATTTGCTTTGTATTATTATGATAATGTATATAATTCAATTTACCAGGCCAATACAATCAAGGTTTATTCAGGAACATCTCATATCTTTTTAAAACTAAGATATAAGTGATAATTAAAGACTTTATTATAAATATGGGCTGGGGTTTAGCTCAGTTGGTAGAGTGCTGCTCTGCACTCTCTGAGGACCCAGGTTCAATCCCCAGCGCCGCAAAAATGGGAGAAGGGCATGTCAATCCACTCCGACGCGATCCCAAAACAATCAGCCATTGAAAACCCTATGAGGGCTCACTATGAGTCAGACCTGACTCAACAGCACCTAATAACAACAATTGTAAATATAACACATATGCCAAAAAGTGCATACAATATAAATGTACAAGACAAGGATTTTATATCCTTTGCAAATTTTATACCAACTTTTATGGGAGAATGATTAAGGAGAACTCACCACTAACATTAACACCTTCTGTTGATGGCATTACTGACAGCTGTCACCTGATCATAAGGTATTTGTCTCATTTAGGGCACACAGAAGTGAGTGCATTAGGTGAATTAAATTCTTCCCAAAATGTGGCATGCTAAATTGCCCATGGTTGGCTTGGTGGCAGTACTTAATGAATTCAGCCTGAGCCCAGAGAACACATCCTTGGCAAAAGGTTTCTTGGCATTTTTAGCCTCGTTCGTTAAGTGGGGGTACATTTTTCAAGAGCTTCATTAGCAGTTGAAGGTAGGAACAATCTATTAGGCCATGTAATTATCCTTTTATAGTTAGGTCAATCCCTTTCCAGAGACTATTCTATAAAATGTGGCAATGCAGCGGCAGCTTTCAACTCTGTGAAAAGCTCCCAATCAAAAAGGCCATTTAAAAAAATTATAATTAGTCTCGTACCTTGGTTGCAGGGTTGGGGTTTAGAGTTAGAGTGCTTGCTCTGTGTGCTCCGAGGCTCTGGGTTCAATCCCCAGCACCACAAAAATGGGAGAAAGACCTGGCAGGCCATTTTCAAAACAGTCATCAAAAAGCCCTATGAATAGCAGAGAAGCACTGACATAGTGCCAGGTATAGCACAGTGTCAGAGAGTGTTTCATTCTGTTTTACATAGGGTCACTATAAGTCAGATCCAACTAACAACATCAACAACAACATCTTGGTTACAGGTTATTTTTTACTGTTGTATTTTTTCTCAGTACTTACCCTGCCATCTAAAAGTGTTCCTCTAACGGACGGTTAATTTTATTTTAGCTTTCACAGTAGTTTGCTTTCCAAGTACTGTATTTAAGGGATTGTTCCACAGAGTAGATAACATTTTCTATCTACTGAGAACTGGCTTTTAAGTATTTAGAGATGTGTGGTTTTCAAAGTACTATCACACAAAAATTCAGTTGATTCTCATAGAAATCCTATAAAATAGAGAGACACAGGACAGTAAGTACAGCTCTGAGTCTGGGGTCAAATCTTTTAGTTGTTAAGTCTCTTTTCTGAACTGTAAAATGAAGATTAGTATAGGACCCGCTTCATAGAGGTCTTGTAAGAAATAATGTGCATATAAGGCATTAACTTTGGGCACATAGTAAGTGCAAATTAGGAGTTAGCTATAGTTTTTGTTAGAAAAAGTTTTAGAGGCTGAGGAGGATATAGCTCAGCACTTGCCCAGCATGTGAAAGGCCCTGGGTTTAAACCCCTAGACCCTACTGCTGAAACAAAACAAAACAAAACAAAGCAGAAAACAACAACAATAACAACCACCACAAAAACCCTGCATCAATGAAGGGTGAAGCTTTAAATTAGGAGATTTTTCCAGGTTTTACAAGATGGAACTTTACTAACTCATTCTTGACATATTTCTTCTTAAATCCTAATTCTTTTTCCTATCAAGCTCCATCTCTCAAACTATCTGTTATCTTGTCTCCTCAAATTACACCCAGCTCCATTCTTTGACCTACTGGAAGTTTTTCCTGACCTCAATCTTCTAGCCCCCTAAAGTATTACATTAAGACATTATGGGCAAAATAGAAAAGAAGGAAAAGAGATAATTTGAAATTTAAATGGGGGACCTGGGTGGCCTTGCCCTAATAGCTTATTGTGTTGTTGTTAGGTGCCTCTGCACCCTCAATTTGCAGACCCTCCCTGGTTGCCTATATTCCAGCATCCACCTTCACTAAACAGAGAGTGGCTTTGTCAGTTCTGCTTCTTTGTCAGTTGTCAGGAAGCAGTTGATCTAGAGTCACGACCAAATTTCCTTCTTTAAATATTGAAATGCTTCTTAACGCTACATTCCTACATTGAATCACTACAACAAACAAAACAATGTACTCCCTTAAATTAGAAATAGCTTTAACAACATAATCTGTTTTAAACTAAGGTATAAATATTTATATATTAATTATGTATATTTGTATATAATAAAAATTAGGAGCTTTAATTATCATAATAATTATGAATTAATCAATTGTAAAATGAATACAAGTTTATCATAAAAATAATGGCCAAGTGATAGCTACTGGAAGCTCTAAGGGGGAGCTATAAAAAATCCTTTTCAAGTTACAAGAAATTCTACAATTTGCTCTTTTCAAGAATGTTGCTGATGTCTTTGTACATGTGCCACTATGTATGAGTATTTCTACAAGTTTAAATCTAGAAGTAATGCTGAGTTGAAGAGAATGTGAACTTGTAATTCTAACAGATACTCTCTGTAGATGTATCATTTTACATTACCACTAGCAATACCTAACAATGTCCCCTGTATGTAGATTGTTTCCTCCTCCCCAGTTTTGGCAAATCTTGGCCAATAGGATAGGTAAAAATGAATCCAGGCTGTTCTGATAAAGGTTCATCACTCTTCCTCCTGGCTGACAGGATACTCTCCCAGGGGGATGAATCTTGTTTTTTAAGCTGTTAATTGGAGTCTGGATCCCAAAAGACTTTCATCACTTTGTACCTGCTTACATGAACTCAGATATTGTCTGTCTATTTTTCCTTGTGTCTACCTCCTAGAATAATAGAGGCAACCCAAATCAAGCCCAAACGCCTCATTCTCATTTTCAATGACAAGCAATAGAAAGGTGTTTATACTCTTTGGAAGTCAACCTTATAGAAAACCCATTTCTCTGAATTCTAGTTCTAGTGTCCACAAGCTCAAGTACCTAAGGGTTCAACATGTCTCAATGCCAACCAATTATTCAAGATATGATTAGATTTAGGAAAGCTAGGACTATATATCTTCACCTCAAGTCTTCTCCTTTTTTCCTCAAGTTCCTCAAATATCACCAAGTGCAGTTCCAGTGACTTTATAACCTTATCTCAGGAGGCTGAAGCAGGAGGATCACAAGCTAGAGTCCTGTCTGAACTACATAGCAAGATTCTGTCCCAAAAATAAATAAACAAATAAGAAAAAAGAGAAAAAGAAAAGAAAAGAAAAAAGAAATGAGATGACTTGCTTACCTTTCTGGGTTCAGGAAACAGCCAAAGTAATATACATAAAAAAAGCATCCAGCACAAGTGTTGCCATGTAGCACAAATGCAACAAATATTAGTTTCCTCCTTACTCCCTTAGTAGAGAAGCATAATACTAATTTATCTGTGTCTTACTTTCTTTTAAGCCTGTATTATCTTTGCATCTTCAGGCTCAAACCTACGGCTATTCTTTCCTTGTCCCTTGCTATTGCTCTAATGTAAAGTTAAACACACAAATAAAAGGATTCCTTTATTGCCCTTAGGATTTAGTTTTCATCATCATTATTGTTAGTTGGGTATTGTTAGTTTGAGTATTTTTGGCAAGGTTTCTGCTGATTTGGGACTTACTATTACAAGATGAATGTTTGATTCTTCTATAATTAAATGCATTATTATTATGGAAGGAAAAGCTAAAGCGTTCAGGAAAGTCAGGGTCCCTAGTTCTGCATTAGGTAAAAAGGATAGAGTGGACAATGACTTGGTGCCTGAGACTTAGAAACATTGCTTTTGTTTCCTGTAGTTAAGAAACTGTCATACAACAGTTTCTGTAACCCAAGTCTCTGTCTCACTAGTAACAATAAATTGTACTGTCTTGAGAATTCACAGAAAAAATCAGAACATACAAGAGGAAGAAAATGTGAGAGCAGGTTCTGTGGGAGAAGAGAAAAACAATTTTGCCTCCAGTTGGCCTGATTAGGCTGTGATAATGCCCGCTACAGAACTGTCCATCGCTGCTTCGCTTAGGTCAGACCAGAGTCTGACCTCAAAGCCCTGGCAACAAAGCACAAACAATGCCCAACTCAACTCTAGCTGATCCTTGAAAGGAGGAAAAAATATTTTTCAAGAAGCCTGTTCAGAGCACCATACACACCCCATGTTTTTCATTTTTGACACATTAATACATTACGATATAAAGTTGGAAGCAGAGAGAGTAAGATCAAGAGAGTAGAGATCGACAAATGTGTGAAAACACTGTCCAGGTTCTTAGTTTCTGCTACTGATCTCATGAATTTAACCTCTTCCCTGGATTCACTTTAAAAGTTTATATTTAGGGTCTACGGGGGTTAGTTCATTGCTAAAGTTTCTGTTTAACATATTAAGCCTCTGGGTTCAATCCCCAGAACTATCAAAAATTTAAAAATAAAAATAAAAAAACAGTTGAATACAATTAAAAATTGATATTCAAATGTTATACTTTCCTTCTTAGGGTACAGATAGTTTTCTAGGGGAGAAATCCCAACTATTCAGTCCTTTTACACATGGCACATTTAACTGGTTTTCAAAAACATTTTTTTATTAGGACAAAGTAAAATTATGCTCTCTAGATATCTCATATTTATCAGCAATCTAATATTCAATGGACTTTGGGGTTTTTTGCATGATTGGTTGATTCTGTGTCAGTTCAGTTCCTTTGAGAAACAGAGGCTAAGGTGGAATTAGATGTGCAAGAGATGTATTGGAGGAGACAGCTATGGAGGAGAAAGGGGAAAAATATGACCACAATGCCAATCTGACACCTGTGATAGGGGGAGAGGGACGAGAGGACAGAGGAGAAGGAGTGTGGACCTGCAAGGTAATTCTAAGAAAGTGTTGGCCCAGCAGATGGGAAGCCCCAGGAATCAGGCAGGATGGCATGGCTTCCACATCCCCCCATGCTCAGCCAAGAGCCAGTAGCAGCCTTGCACAAACATGGCAGCAGCCACACGGGTGCAACAGCTTGATGCTGGCTGGCAATTATGCTCCTTTGAGCAGTTTCTCTGGAAAGGGGATACCTCCTTGGCTGCTGTAAGTTTTTAGACTAGTGGACACTTGAAGCCACTTTTGGAATAAGGTGAGGATGCGTACATACATACAGAGGGTACCATTTTAGGAAAGAAAAAAATATTAAAATTATAATATTCAATATACACCCATCACAAAAGATGCATACAAGTCACATTTGACTTCTGCAATTACAAAAGGTGCTCGAAGTGGTTACCATAGCAGAAAAATCAGGACATGTTGCTATATGAGGCCTCCTGGATTTTCCCTTATGCATATCACACACAGTACCACATGTCTTAAACTTATGCAAATGTGTGCATTTGTTAGGTGTGTTGAAAGTTCTGTTGAGGGCCCATGCCTCCATTGTCATCCTCCCACAATGCTCTCAAATTTCAAGTACTAGCAGCTGGCTGAGGTGGCACACATCTGTAATCCCAGCAGCTAGAGAGGCAGAGGTAGGAGGATCACAAGTTCGAGACCAGAGGCAGTCTGCATAACTTAGTGAGACGCTGTCTCAAAAAGTTAAAAAAAAGGCCGGGCGTGGTGGCGCACACCTGTAATCTCAGTGGCTCGGGAGGCGGAGGCAGGAGGATCACAAGTTCGAGACCAGAGGCAGTCTGCGTAACTTAGTGAGACCCTGTCTCAAAAAGTAAAAAAAAAAAAAAAAAAAGTTAAAAAGAAAAAAAAGGGCTGGGGGTGCAGCTCAGTGGTCCAATACTTGCAAAGCATGCAAGCGCAAGGCCCTGGGTTCAACTCCCAGTACCAAATAAATAAATAAATAAATAAATAAAAATTAAAATTAAAAAATTTCAAGTACTACTTCAAAATGGTCTTGAGCTCCTCCAATAACAACTGTGTTTCAGCATTTTTTGTCTTGGTGTCGCATGGTAGTACTAGTATTCATTTGATTAATCCTATCTTTTGAGCAAACATCATACTACACATTGCTACTATAATTCAGTTCAACTGTGGAAAGTAATACACAGATAACATCTCGTAAAATATATAGACATTTTTTGGCACCCCCAGTATATGTATAAACTAGTTGTCTGGGTGAACAAGTAATATGGATCAACTTTGCCGGTAAGATTCAAGTGAAGTCTTAATCTTTTTATAGAAGGAAATTAAAGATCCTATAAATCTTTGGTTTTGAAAGAATGCTAATTCCTAGACCCAAAACACACTGGAGACAAGACAAGATGTATGGTGCTCAGATGATAAAATGAAGTCTGAGCCTACCCTGGGATTATTTCCCTAGTTCTTTTTTTTTAATTTTTATTTTTTAAGGTACAAAGTGTTGAATCTAGGGCCTTGAACACGCTAATCAAGTGCTCTACCACTGAGCTGTACCCTCCGCCCATTTTAAGACAGGGTCTCACTAAATTACACAGGCTCCCTCTGGCCTCGAACTCACAATCCTCCTGCCTCTGCCTCCCGAGTTGCTGAGATTATAGGCATGCATCACTGTGCCCAGTTTATTTCCCTAGTTCTTTAAAGTATCATTGATAGAGACATGGTGGAAACTAGCCTCATCCTCACAATGGAACAGAGAGTTAGTACTATGTTGTTGTTGTGCTATAGAAAGCCCAAATGGAAGCTCTTAGAAGTCCCCAACTGACCCTTAACAGTAAACTAAAAGCAACTCCCTATATCCCTGGAAGAATTTCCAAGAGTAAATGCCATGACAAAAGACTTTAAAAATGCAGGTGTGCCCAGCATAGTGGCACATACCTATAATCCCAGTACTCAAGAGGCTGAGGCAGGAGAGCCGACATAAATTCAAAGCCAGCATGGTCTACTTAGTGACTTCCAGGTCAGCTTGTTTGGCATATGCATAAGTATTCATTTTGGGTAATGATTACAGATTATTGTAGCCTTAATCAGTCAGTGCCTATCATAACAACTATTCTAGATGTGATAACCTAAGCTAATCAACACAAGTGTCTGGCATCTGGTCCACCACTATTGATCGTACAATTTTTCCCCTTCAAACCATTCTCAAGGACCACCACAAGCCTTCTGGTTTTCACTACTGCACACCTTACCCTCTTGCCTCAGGGCTGTGTCAACCTTGCTCTGTCATATTCTAGTCCACAGAGCTCTAGATCATCTTGACATCCCACAGAATATCACACATCCATCTCCTTTATGATCTCATGCTAAATTGTACTTGATGAGCAGGTAGTGAAAATCTTTTTGCTTATTCTTTTTATTAAATTTCCTCTGCTATAATATGTACTGCAGATTCTGTTTTCCTATCTGATATAACCCCAAATTTCACTTTCAGTTTGGACTAAGGCAAAAATTATTGCCAAATATTTTTCTATGAAAGTCTAGGTTTCTTCATAAAAATCAGAGATCTTTCATGTGACTTATATAAGTACCATATGAGGCATTCACACAAATCTTACTATTGTTGTTGTTGTTGTTAGGTGCCGTCAAGTCGGTATCCTATAGGACTCACAATTGCCTTCGACTCCTTCATATGATACTATAGTCAATTCTGGTTCTCTGGTTAATTTCATATTGCCTATGAAGCAAAAAGCATTCATAAAAGTCTGTCACGGGCTGTAAAGCCCCAACTCCCAGTATCTCAGAACTTGCCTATATTTGGAGCTAAAGCCTTTAAATGAGGTGATTAAATTATGATGAGGCCATTAGGGTAGTCCCTAATCCAATGTAACTAGTGTCCTTATAAGAAGAGGAAATTTGGACTCCCAGGGAGATGACAGGCAGGCATGCACAGAAGGAAGGGCCACAGCAAAAACGTGGCCAGCTGCAAACAAAGGAAAGGAGGCTTGGGACAAAGTAAACCTGCTGACCCCTTGATCTTGGACTTCCAATATCAAGAACAATGAGAAATTTTTGTGTTCTCTAAGCCACTCAGTCTGTGGTATTTCATTATGCCAGTTCTAGAAAATGAATACACAGCCTATGAGGTCAACATGTAATGTGGTTTTAAAAGCCTTCAGTAGTAAGAAGAACAAAGATTGTGAGGCAAAGGTGAAAGTGCCTTCGCCTTTGTGTCCATTTTGGTGTGTTTGTGCATCTGTGTCATTGTCTTCCCCACATATTCCCACTATTGGTGAATCTTTCTTGGCTTTGTTTTGTTTTTCCATTTGATTCTCCCTCCTTCCCCAATTCTTTTCTAACTAACTAGATACTAATGATACTACTAGCTATGTATGTATGTATGCATACTGACTACTTTCCTAAGAGATTTGGTTTCATAAACTCATTTAAAGCTCACAATGATCTCATGAGGTAGTTACCACTTTTTATCGCACTTTTGCAAATGGGGAAGTAGAAGGACAGAAAGGTTAAGTAGCTTGCCCTAGGCATGGTATTAGCATGGGACAGACTCAGATTTGAGTCCCCACATTCTGGTTCTGAGGCTCCTGCTCTTAATCACTGTGCTATTCCAGATTTTACATAAAAAAGGATGCCTGTGGATATCTGTCTTAGTCCATTTATGCTGTTATAAGAAAATGTTTGAGACTAGGTGATTTACAAACAACAGAAACTTATTTCCCATAGTCCTAGAGGCTGAGAAGGCCAAGATCAAGGTGCTGGCAGGTTCATGGTCTGGTGAGGGCCATTCCTCATAGATGGCACCTTCAAAGTGTCCTCATATAGCAAAAGGGCAAAAGGCCTGACTAGTTCCCATGCTCCCTTTATAAGGGTATTAATCCCACTCAGGGGGTGGAGCCATCAGGACTTAATCATTTCCTAAAAGGCTCCACCTCTTAATACTAACACAATAGGTCTTAGGTTCCAACACAGGAATTTGGTGAGGAGACACATACATTCAAACCACAGCAATAGCCATTCACAGATATTTTATTTTTACTGACCATTAGGAAATGGAGAGAGAACTTTGTGACTTATTCCTAGGTGAAAGTCACTTTTAAGCTTCTATAGCTCTCAACACTTCCCCCCGAGTAAATCATATTAAAAATCATCTCTTTTGATAATAGTTGAAATCCATACACATAATCCAGAAGCAATCATATACAACTTCTAAATCCAAATTTAAATTTCTGAGGATAATGAAGAATCATGCCTTGATAACGTAACAAACTTTTTTTTTTTTTTTTTAGAAATTTTTAATGTACTTTTTCATATGAGCTAACCCTCTTCAATCCTCACAAGGACCTTGGGAATGAGAAAGAGTAGATGCATCATCCATATTTATAGATGAGGAGACTGAGCCTAGGAGAGATGGGCGACCAGCAAGATTCTAAGACCATCAGGAGGTACCTTTGGTGTCAAGGGCTCCCAGCTCCTTTCTGCCACTCTTGCTGCTCCTCAGAGAAGACAAGCAACCTGCAGTACTAATGCACATGGCTGTAAAGTGACGTCAGCAAAAGCACTGAGAAGGCTGAAGGGGACATGATGGGGTAGGATAGTACAGTTTTCTGCAATCCATCATGACTCAGCATTCATGAAAGGAAAAAGAGGGTACATGGCACCATATCTGGCTGTGTGAGATTTGCTTCCATTGATTTTTTTTCCTCCATGGACTGCTCCAACTTGATCCTGTTTAGTGAATGAGGCCTGATGGCAAAGCAAAGACTGAATAAAAAGCTCCCTGCCGAAGCGCTGTCACAGCGGCTCAACCTAGGCTCCCTGGAACTTTGGCAAGCGGAAGAATCCTTTGTCTTCAGACTATGACAAGAGGGGGAAAAAATCTCAACTATTCGGCTGTGTAGCATCATTCAAGCATGCTTTAATGGGAAGGTCTAATGAGGAATGTAGTCTTTGAAAAATCCAGCATTAAAAACTCCCAAAGCATTCTCACTGTACAATTCTACACAATTATAATTAATAGGATTCAAACAACAAATCAGAGATTATGTTACCATTTTACCCAGTCTGATGGCCATGGACTCCTATTTTCTTTACTAGATATGTTCAAAGAGACTTTGGCCTGTTATTATAATCAAATGTGTAGGAGAAAACATCCCCATTCTTCCTGGATTCTATGGAGGTAGCAGGAATAAGAGAATAAAAGAAAAGGCAATTTTAAACTACCAAATGAATCACAGCTGCAGAGGACTTTTCTATCCTCCCCTCTTCTTTCCTGCTGTTGACCTATTAATGGATTCCTGCTCTTGAGCTTAGCTCAAGTTTCACAGGGAGCTGGACCAAAAACCAATTTTAAATGTTTTACCAAACACAGTTTTCTGGAAGGTAAAATTCACTTATAATTATTCTCCCATAATTTCTTCCCCCCAAGGTTCAAGAGCATTCACCTCCAACATTGTCCTTCATGCCTGGCAAAAATGCTTCCAAAAAAAAAAAAAAAAAAAAAAAGACAAAGAGGGCTACAGCACTTGAAAAGTGTATGTGTGCTGGGAGAATCATATGGCATGTGAATTGTATCTCATAAAACTGTTGTTTCTTTTAAGTATATGCATAGCTGGGAAGGGAAAATAATGGATAAACATAATTGAGCATAAAATTTGCCTAGTTTTGAAAGGTCATTATTAGAGGAAGGGTAATCATTAAGAGAGGGGGAAATAGGAGATTATTGCTTAATGGATACAGAGTTTGGGAAGATGAAAACGTTCTGGGGAATGGATAGTAGTGATGCTTGCATAAAAAAATGCACTTCATACTGCTGAATTATACACTTAAAAATGGTAGATACTGTCAGACACTGTGGCACATGCCTGTGATCCCAGTCTCTCTAAAGGCTGAGGCAGGAGGACCATGAATTCAAGGCCAGAGGCAGCCTGTGCATCTTAGCAAGATCTTGTCTCAAAATAAAAAATAAAAAGGGAGTTGGGGTGCATGTTCAACCCCCAATACTGGGGGAAAAAAAGACACCATGGAGTTTCCTACTTTACACAGTTCACATGTTCTATTTTTTTCTGCCAGTTTTTTGTGACGAGGGATAACACTGATGGAAGGGTTACTGTATTTGGAACTACAAAATGAGAGTGCAGTTGTTACTTTAAAAGGAAGTGTTCGGGCTCAAAGTTTAAAAGGTGTTAGATCTTCCCTTCCTGGTTTTATGACCTTCGGCACATTTCCAGTTTCTTCATCTATAAAATGGAAATAATAGTAGGACCTCACAGAGTTCTGTGAAACTTATATGAGCTGACATGCCTGTTACAGCGCAGGCCATCAGTAAAGTTACACACATTTCTATGGCAAAGGCCACCCCAACAAATCTTGTCAGTTTGGAGTAAAAAATAATCAACAGTTGTAGGATGGAGGGTGATAATTTTCTCCCAACTCATCAAGAAAAGACTATTTATTTGTGTATTATTTCCCATGGATTTTGATAGTTGTCTTTTGGAAGACCTTGTTCTAGTGTAGACCCAGGAAGTGACTAAAAGTGTATCTGAGAGAGAGAAGAGAAGGTAGCTTTAAGAGCCACCACTAGAAATCTCCCAGATTTTTAGCTACACTACACAGTGTACCAGTGTAGGTCCTAGTACACGCAGTTAGTCCATCTTACTGAGTAGGGAGAGACTCATGGTATGATATACCCTCATCCCCTGCATTTAAATACAGTCCAGTACCCATATAGACAACCAAATAAATAAATAAATAAATAAATAAATCTGGAACAAGTCTTTTTCATGTCTACAATGTCCTGTATGATCTTACCCCTGCCTACCTTTCCATTTTCATCATATCACTTTCTCCTTTGCTTACTATGCTCCAATAATTCTTATTTTGTTTCTGGAATATTACAAGTCTTTCATGCCTCAGCCCAACTTACAAACATCTTTGCATGCTTGATTTCTTACTTCTCATCCACCAAGTCTTATTCCAAATGTCATCTTCTCAGAAGCCTCTTCTCTAATCATTCTGTTAATTGTGCTCCCTACACCTGTAACCCACTGATAGTACCATTCTGGAACCCATCATACTGTTTAATTTTGTTTTGTTTTGTTTTTGTCAGTTTTTCTCACCTTGAAATAGTCCTGTACAAACATTATTGGCCAGTTTTCTACTGGAATATAAGCTTCATGAAGGCAGGGAATTTGTCTGATCATTGTTTCAGTGTGAGATAGCAGCTCCGGCCATGATTTGGAAAATCAACCAAGTATCATCTTTGTTATATGAGTTGCCTACTTCTGCTGGATTCCTACTATTCTGCTACCAGTCCATACTATTGTATTAGTCCTAATGTGTGAATCACGTTTTGTCCCAAGCACTACTGCATGGCTTAATCCACTGGATAGTTATAACTACTCCATTGGGTAAGAATGTTCCTTTTTTTTTTTTTTTTTGGCGGTACTAGGGTTTGAACCCAGGGCCTTGCGCCTGCATGCTTTGCAAGTGCTGGACCACTTAGCTGTGCCCCCAGCCCATTGTTTTTACTTTTTGAGACAGACTAAGTTACACAGACTGCTTCTGGTCTTGAACTTGTGATCCTCCCACCTCTGCCTCCTGAGCCGTTGGGATTACAGTCATGTGCCACCACACCTGGCAGAATGTTCCATTTTTAAAAATGAAGAAGCCAGAGTTAAGGAACACTAGGACACTTGCCCAGAAATACATCGCCAGTGGTATGGCTATGGTAGAAATGAAGCTTGTTTATTTTCACTCCAAGCCACCTATTGTTTAAGATGTGTATCTTGCTACACTGGACAGCCTTCCCCAAATGAAAAAACAAACAAACAAATATAAAAACAGAAATTAGGGAATGGTGGAGCATACCTGTAATCCCAGCAACTCGGGAGGCAGAGGCAGGAGAATGGTAAGTTCAAGACCAGGGGCAGTCTGCGTAATTTAGCAAGACCTTGTCTCAAAAAGTAAAAAAATGGGCTGAGAATGCAGCTCAGTGCAAAGCATGCAAGCATGAGGCTCTGAGTTCAACCCCTAGTACCACATACACACACACACACACACACACACACACACACACACACACACACACAAAAGAAAGAAAGAAAAAAGAAAAAGAAGACACACACAAAAAAAACAAATCACAAACATACCAAAGGGCACTTAAAAATAAAAATTTAAATAAAATCTTATAAATCTCCAAGAAAAAAAATGCAGTTCAAAATGGAGAAGGACATAACAAATATATGGGAAGAATGAAAAACACAGCTGACACAGAGCAAATTCAGGCTCTGTTGCCCAGGACAGACTGTTCAGCACATCAGCTCTGCCAAGTTGGGAAAGTAGCCTGGGAAGGCAGGAAAAAATTGTCACTTCCATTCTACACATGAGATATATCAACAGTGTACCAATGTGGCATTTGTGGGAAAAGTAACTAGAAGAGGGGGAGGAACAGTGCTTAGATTTAGTGGAGAATCTTTGCCTCATTTTGTTTCTTTGAGAAGTGCCTGGGAGGTCAGCATGCAGGAGATGGATGGACTCCTGGGATGGACCAAGGGGGAGAACAACAGCTCTACAGCTCTCTGGATAAGATGCTCACTGTTTGGAACCACATCAAAGGCAGAGCTGTGGAAGAATCTGTCTGTGGGTTAGTTCAGATCCAGAACGTCCTCTGGGGTTTTGTTTTTTTCAAAGATTGATAGAAAGTCTCTCATTATGTGTCTCCAATCATACTGTGGGCTCACTAAAATGAGATGAATATTTCTTCAATTAAATTGTGTTCTCTACATAGGAGGCAAAACCCTGGGAACGTATTAGCTTTAAAAGAAAGCAGAGTTCTTACCGATGCTAAGATACATTTGGCATGTCAGCAGGCTACTTGCATAAAAGTTATTCCCAACAACACTGAAAGAATCACAAACTTAGTTTGTGTCTCAAAACATTTAACCCTTTAACCAAAGTTTAGGTTACTTCTTAAAGATTACATATAAATAGGACTTTTCATTTTTTCCCCAATCTAATTCAATTTAACAGACATTTACCAAACATTACCTATGTGTAAGACATCATTAAATTGAGAGTCAAACTTAACCTGGTTGCCTTCTATTCTTCAAGGAGCATTTGCTAGTATCCTGTTTCTGTACTGCCCTGATAGCTTTCTAACAAAAGGTTTTTAAGATCCTCTTTAATACTCATTTGTCTTCCTCTTTATTCATCAACACATTTCCATTTTCATAATTGTTATGCCTTGTTTCAGCACTGTGGATAATAAGAAACAAGGGAGGAAAGGAGGGCTAAAGGTATGGAAAGAAGGAACTAAAGAAAGGCCATTAGCTTCTAGAAGTTAACAGTCTAACAGAGGAAGTAGGACTCATGCAAAAGTCCAATTGCTGGACTTTACACATGCGTGCATGCACACACATGCACACACACGCACACAAACACACACAGAATTTGTTTGCTAAAACAGAAACCTGGCAAATAAATGAAATTTCCTTTCTTTTCTTTTTCTTTTTGTTTGCAGTACTGAAGAGTTGAACCCAGAGCTCTCCACCACTGAGCTGCATCCCTACTCCTCACTTTTATTTTTTATTTTGAGACAAGGTCTCACTAAATTGTGTAGGCTGCCTCTGGCCTCAAACCTATGATCCTCCTGCCTCCGCCTCCTGAGTCACTGGGATTATAGGCATGTGCCATGGTGCTTGGCTTTGTGCCTCTGTTTTCTCTTTGTACAATAAGGAAGTTGGATCACATGATTGCTGAGATTCCTTAGAGCTCTGCTATAAGCTACTTAATATTTATTGAGAATTTGCTATGTGTGAAATGAGAATTATTTTGCCAGGAGAAGCAGGATATACAGCATGAGTAAAATTCATGTGGCCTTAAAGAGACTATCATTTACTCACAGGACACTAAATGCAAACAACTGTCTTACTAGAAGACAGCATGAATAAAGATACTGGGGGAAATGGGAGGAAAGAGGAATTAATGCAATGGCAAGATAGATGGAGATTGGACAATGAGAGAATAAGTAAATTAGTTTAAGCACAGCAAAGAGATCTACCTGGAAATAAGGGCAAAGGATGTTAAAGGAAAAAGCAAGAAAGGTAAGGAGAGAAACTAAGAATGATTATTTTGAAGGATCAGAGCTGGCATTGTGGGACATACCTGTAATACCTGCACTCAGGGGGCTGAGGCAGAAGGATGGCAAGTTCCAGACCACCCTGGGCTACATAGTGAGATCTTGTCTCAAAAATCAAAACACAAAACAAAGCATAATGGTCAGAATAACAAGCTTATCTAGCTTGGTATTTGGAAGGAGATGAAAAAATATGATGTTGAGCTGGACGCGGTGGCGCATGCCTGTAATCCCAGCGGCTTGGGAGGCGGAGGCAGGAGGGTGGCAAGTTCAAGACCAGAGACAGTCTGTGTAACGTAGCAAGACCCTGTCTCAAAAAAATAAAAAATTAAAAAATGGGCTGGGGGCACAGCTCAGTGGTCCAGCACTTGCAAAGCATGCAAGTGCGAGGCCCTGGGTTCAACCCCCAGTACCGAAAAAAAAAAAAAATGATGTTGTAGTGAACCAAGTTAACCAAGCCCAAGGTTTAGGGGAACTGCCTAAAGATAAATTTCAAACTGGATTCAGGGGCTATGGCTTAAGATCTAATATGTACACCTTGTTTTACAGCAGAAGAAACAGGCCAAGACAGGATTATGACTGAGGATGGTGTGTCTAAACAGGTGAACTAAGAAAACTAGAAGGTTGAAAAGTGCTGAATCCAAATAGATATAGAACACCCAGGAAAGAGAAAAATCTCAATACAGTCATCCGCACAATTCTGTTTCAAATGAATAATCTCCTAACCTAGGAAAACTTAGGTTCCTAATCTGTTTATATTTCTGTCTTAGTCAGCTAGTGTGCTGCTGTGGCAAAATATCTAACAGAAATAATCTTATGGGAGGAATGATTTAGTGGAGCCCACGGAAGATTTCAGTCTCTAGAGGTAGGACAGGCATGGCAGTGGAGCAAATGGCAGAACTAGTGGCAGAGAACCTCACATCTTGGTGAATCAGAAGCAGAGAAAGAATGACTGGAACCAGGAGTCTGGTAAAATCTCAAAGGGGGGGGGGTCCCTGGTGACCTTCCTCGAAGCTAGATGCCAACTCCCAAAGTTCCATAGCCTCCAAGGACAGTGCCGCCACCTGGAGACCAAATGTTCAAACACATGATCTTTGAGGGACATTTCAGATCCAAACGATAACAATTTCTAAGATTTCTTGTAGTGCAGTAAAGCAGTTCATTTCACTTTGAAATGGCAGGCTAACTGTTCTGAATGATTCACTCCAGAGGAAGAATTATAAGAACCACTATGTTGGATCACATCACAAAAGAAAGCATCTATTATAAAATCTAAGTAGTATCAACCAACAAGAAGCCTGGGGACATATTTGAAGATGCTTCTGACTTCATATCACAAACACAGTGCCCTACAGATAAAAATATGGAAAGAAAGGGGTGGGTTGGGTTAATGAGTTGAGCCTCAGTGGACAAGTCCTAGAGAAGGCTGCAACAGGGATTGGCAGGAAGAGGAAGCTGGTGTTATAGATGGAAAAAGGAGCATCAGTGAAGAACGGTGACAGTATGGAAGATGGAACCAGCAGAATTATTCAAGAGATGGTACAGCGTCAGCAAGAGCAAAGACACATCCCAATGGAATAGGAATCAGAATAAGAGCACCAAAGGAGGAGAGCTTTGACCAGCACGCTCTGAATCTTGATGACATAAGAGAGAGATAAAAAAAAAAAAAAAAAAAAAAAAAAAAAAAAAAAAAAAAAAAAAAAAAGACCAGGGAATGGCTTATCCTTAAATTCTGAAGCCTACATTTGAAGAGCCTAAAAAAGTACTTCTCCGGGTGAAGACATCCATGAAGACAAAAGCAGTTAGTCACCTCTCATTTTATGGGTCTCGAACTACTTAAAGGAGTTGCTTGAGCAGTAGTCACAAGTATTTTACGAGACCTTATAGGACTAATTATTAAGAAAAAAATTTTTCCCTCTAATCAAGTTGAAAACCTGTATAACACAAGATTGCAGCTGTAGCCCTGTGGCATCTGATCCTGTCAGATCTTGGAAGCTAAGCGGGATCAGGCCCGGTTAGAACTTGGATGGGAGACCACCTAGGAACACCAGATACTGTAGGCTTGGGAGAAGAACCCAGCAACCCACTTCCAAAAATCAATCCGCCACTAAAAACCCTATGAATAGCAGAGGAACACTGACAATAGTGTAACCTGTTGTACATAGGGTCGCTATGAGTCAAACACCAACTCGATGGTACCTAACAACAACATAACATAACAAAAGATCAATTCCATACTTCACCCAGATAACAGAATCTAGACAAAGCCAAAGGCTTGGCGGGCAATGCTGACTGAATGGCAGAGCGTGATAAGTGGATAGATCCTAGAATCAGAAGGTTGGGGTTCAAATCCCAACTCTACCACTCATTAGGTATGGGAGTTTCAGCAACTTACTCCAGTTCTCTGTCCCAGGTCCTCAAGGCTATCACTGGGGTACCAGAATCACCTTCCTCATGGAGTTATAGAAATTAGCTGAGTCAATGCATGTAGAGCTCTTGGAATAAATCCTGAACACAGCACTCAGTAAGTGCCAGCAGTTGTTGTTTATTATTATGACTTCATGTATGAGCCCTGGGAGCAGGTGCATCTCTGCTGCAGGTGGAGCTGCTTTTCTCAGGTACAATACAAGGTGAATGAGTCATAATAAAATCATGTTGCCAACTTCCTGAACTATTGAATTTCCTGGGCATCCATTTACAATCACTATTTTTTTTTTAAGTTATCCTTTTTCTTTGACATTCACAAACTAGAGAGGCTCTTTCCTCAATCCTGCCTGTCCTTTTCAAGGGCATCAAATCCCAAAGGAAGCAATTAGAAAAAGATTTCTTTTATTGCCATCCCTTTGTAGTTCTTTTTTCCCATTCATTTATGTGCCTCATTTACACCAAAAGAAAAATGATACTTCGTGCATTGTATTGTCATCTATAACCTGGCAGTTTATAACTGCTGTGTACAATGTGTACGTGCTTTTCAAATGTGTGACTCAATGTGTACTATCCCTCCTCTTACCTTGTAATGGGGAGTCACTCTACTCTGGAGAATAGGAGATATTTAGTCAGCAGTGCCTGAGCTCATATACATTTTTTTCATTGTCCTAGAAATACCTGGGATATGTACTATCAGCCACTAAATTTCAGTTTAGATAAACACCCTGGGGTAGGAAAAATAACATCCTCTCTCCCCAAAGATATGTGTGTTCTAAAGCTTAGGCCCTATAACTATGTCAGGTTATACGGCAAAAGAGAATTAGGGTTTCAAATGGAATTAAAGTTATTAATCAGCTGATTTTAAAATAGGAGGAATATCCTGGTAGGCCCAATGAAATCATAAGGATCTTTAAAAATGGAAGAGAGGGCTACAGATGTAGCTCAGTGGTGGAGGGCTTGCCTAGCATGTATGAGGCCCTAAATTAATCCCCAGCACTTCAAGCAAGCAAACAAACAAAAAATTGAAGAGGAGAGCAGAATTAGAGGTGAAGTGATGTGATGTGACAAGTGATGTGATGTGATAAAGAATCAACCTGCCATGGCTGGCTTTGAAGATAGAGAAAGGGTACCATACACCAGAGAATGTGGAGCTCTAGAACTCCCAGTTTCTAGAAGCTGGAAAGGGCAACAAAGTTGATTGTCTCCTGGAGCCTTGGAGCAGTAGAGCATAGCTCTACTGACACTTTGATTTTAGTCCAGTGAAACCTGTGTCAGATTCTGATCCACAGAACTGTAAGTTAGTAAACTTGTATTGTTTTAGGCCACTAAGTTTGTGGTAATTTGTTACAGCAGCAAGAAGAAACTAATACATACTCTATCTCCAGAGACATGCCTGACATCCTCTATCTCATGGGATTCGGCCTTCCTGTTTAAACTGCCCATTGCTCTATTTTGTTTTTTTGTTATTGATTCAATAGAAATTATTGAGCATCTACTCTGTGCCAGGCACTGTGCTAGGTGGTAGAAATTCAAGATGAATAAGATATATCCATGCCTTTTCATTTACTCAACAAAGACTTGAGTACCCAGGCTCTCAGTTAGATGTGGCAAAAACGAAAATAGTCCCTGCCATAAAAAGCCTCACAAACTTCTGAAGTGATCAACATAAACAAAATATCACAATTCAATGTAATAATTACACAGTATAGGAGTATAGAAGACAGACCACCTAATTAAGCCAGCTGACATCAGGAAAACTTCAGGGGTAAGAAATGGGGCTCAGGAAACAGAGATTAGCTAAATAGACAAGACAGGGTGGGATGTTCAAGAGCTTTGGAGAGATGTAGCATTTTAAATATGGATTATGCAAATGAGGAGCAGAATTTTACATTTTTTGTTACCTTTAATTAAAGTAGAAATAGCCATATATGGCCATTGGCTACCATATTGGACAGAAGAAATTGAACCGGATTATAACCTTGGAGAGATTGCCTTCTCTTTCCCTCTTTCCCACTTCTTACTGAATGGAAAGAATATGTGGTAGCAACTCACCTCCAACCATAGCAATAGGACCAGTATGGAAGTAAGAAAATAGAAGGAATTTGGGCCCCTGACAATGTAAGACCCATCTGACAGTCTGGCTTATGCTTAGACTGTTATTGAGAGATATATAAATGCTAATATTATTTAAGCCTTAAAATTGTTAGTTTGAATCTTTACACAGCACACAAACTTGTCTCCTAATACAAAAGTCTGTTAGAGTAACAAAAGGCAACAAACTGCAATCTTTGTTAAGATTTTTTGAACTCCTTCTGTGTAGCAGGCACTATGCTAAGTGCATGGTCACATTTAATCTCCACACAGTATCCCCCATCCTGCAGAGACCATGGAAGTTTAGAGATTCTGGCTCTTTGGAGTCAGGATTAGACTTGTCTAATAGTAAAGAATATTCTAACAAATGAATACATAATATTTTAGCATTAAAATCAGGCCAGTTGAGTGTGGAGTCAGTTTTTAAACACAGAGATAACATGTGTGCTGCAGATGCAGACATTCTCAGTTGTGTACTCAATGGCCATTCACTCCTTTGTCCTGTAAAAAGAACCCCGGTTTTTTCAAACAGTAACCGTTATGGTTTGGATACAAAATGTCCCCCCAAAAAGGTTCCTGTGTTAAAGGCCTGGTGTCTAGCTGGTGGCACTGTTTTGAGTGGTTCTGAAAATTTTAGGAGGTGGAACCTATCTGGAGGAAGTAGGTCACTGGGGAAAAGTACCTGGAAATATCTTGTCCCTGACCCTTTTCTATCTCTCTCAGTTTCCTGTCAGCCAGGAGGTGAAGAAGGTCTTACCCACAAGCTCCCACTGCCATGATGTCTTGTCTAAGCACTTGGGACCAAGTAACCATGGTCTGAACTCTCCATGAGCCAAAATAAATCTTTCCTTGTTCTCTCAGGTATTTTGGTCACAACATTAATAAAGCTAACCAATACAGTAGGCAAAGAGTCCTTGACTTCTAGAAGGAAAGACCTCTATTGCAAAATCTATGAGAGAAATCCTTACTTAGCCTAAACTAGTTATGGGAATTGAATTTCCTTTTGCAGGTGATTGGGCTCAGGTAGGCATATGATATAGTTTTGGTCAATGAGAAGCAAGCAAAATCTGATGGGGCAACAAAAGCCAAAAACTTGCCTGGAATGAAGATGCAATCCTGGAGGTGCAGCATCTATCCTGCAACCAGAAGACAAAAGCCCACCTCATAAGAATGGCAAAGTAAAGAGCTTACTGGAGGCCCTGTCCATGTTATTGAGCTGCTCCTCCTTGCCTGAACAGCCTACCTCCAGACTTTTGTAGTATGAGGAAAAATAAGCCTCAATTTACATAGGGCCACCATAAGTTAGGTTTTTACTTTTTTAACAGCTGGAATAGTTCCTAACTGATACACATTTATAAACACACATCTTCAGTTTTCCTTAGGAAAGATAAGGAAAGTCACATAGCTTACAGGAGATCCTGCACACTCATGGCTGACTGCTGTAAAATCCAATTCTAAGTGGCTCAGCCACAGTAAGAATCACTTTGGTTTCCCTCAAAACACACTTTGAGGGATATGAAAAATGATCTTAACAGAAACAGACCTCAAATGCAATACATATTATCTTTTTCCTACCCTCAAACTAAAAAAGTATTTTATCCTTCAATTACAAATATTTCTTGAGGAATGCACATGTGAAAAACACTTAAATTCTGTTAGACTGTTAATATTTGAAAATTTTAAATAAATATTATAACAAGTAATGTTAATCACTGTAGTTGAAGGGAGAAAGCAGAAATACTAACCCTAATGCACAAGAATGCACTCAATGGTTATAACTCTTCACATCAAAAGATAAATGAAGAATTGAGACATGTTGCAGGATGATTAAGGTTCAAAAACAGATTTAAATACACAGAAATACATTTAAATACACAGAAATTGTCAGGCAGAAGTGGTGTTTTGTTCTTAAATCATACTGAAAGCCGATTTAATTCTCTGAGCATGTAAAAAAGCAATGAATAACACTTTTGTAATCAATTATTCAAAAATATAGGCAAATTCATATACTTTTAAAGGCTGGATATTTTCAGTGGAAGGGAGAAAGATGTTCATAAAAACCACCATGTACCACACTGTTAATCTTTAATCTGATTTATAACTGAAAAGCTCATGTGGCAACTGATCTTACACTATTTCATTCACAAAAGGAGAAGATTATCCATCAAATGAGCACATTTTTCCTGGGATTTCACAGAATAAACGAGCTAGACATATTTCTCTTTCAAACACGAAGCTATCCAAAATATTTCCAGATAATCAGAAAGCTATGCAACAGCAAATTAATATCCAGACAATCCTCAGAATTATTTTGCATTTTTGACAAATCTGACAAGAGTTGAAAAGTTGGGGAAACTTTCTGAATAAAGAGTACTTGAAACAAAAAACATACCTTGGAAATGATTAATGGCTCCCCGTGCTCCAGGCCACCTTTCAAAGTGAAGCCCCAGGGAGCTCCTCCCTCCAGGAATGCTTCCAGATAAATGTACCTTCCCTCAGGGGTCGCGCTGGGGTTTAGCGTGGCACCAGCCTTGTCGAAGTTTTCAGTGGTCCTCATCATGCCCAACTCACGATATTTCGACTTGAATTTAAAACGCCGGACGCAGATGCAGGCGAGCCGCGCTTCTAACAGCACACGTTACCAAGTCCGTCATAATACACGCCGGCTAAGAGACAGTTTTGGAGAAGAGAACTCTTCTTAGTGTGCAATGTTTTTTCTAGCTTCACTCCCAGATGCTGGACCAGACGGATATTTTCACGTCAGCATTTCTAACGTAAATCTTCCTCCGGGACTTCAGTGCTCTCACGGAAGCCCCCGGTGATATGCATCTCTCCACTCAGTTCGCAAAAACTTCCTTCTGTCTCACCCTGACGATCAATCACTTCTATCTCACATACACACACGCCAAAAATCTTTTCTGTCTATTTTACAGACAGCCTTTCTGCAAAGCCTTTCACTATCTGGGAAGAAAATAACAAAAATGCAAAGGAATACTTCATTTCTGATTGATTATCAACCCTTTCTTCCTCTCCGAGAGAAGTTTACCATTACAATAGCCTCCTCCCTCCCCAGAAGTAGCTTTCAAAGAAAGCCAGCACTTACTATGCTTCTGCAGGCTTCAGAATTTTCTAACGTGTCCCACAGGGACCTAAAGACTGTGCTAAAACTTTTTACTCATTTTTGTGAGCAATACATTTATCGTTTGTTTCTTGGGGAAAAAAGTCTTTAAAAGGCGAGAGAAAAAATAAAAAAGCGTAAATTCTCAATGGAAAAAAAATGTCAAGGAGGCAGCTCAGTTCTTTTCTTTGGTATTTTCAGTGATGATCAGCCACCGCTGCTGCCGCCACTGCCACTCGCCTGCACTGAGAGAAAGGAAGGAAAGCGAGAGGCAAGTGGATTAAGGCGAAGGGAGGTATTGCGACCTTTCTGCACTGTAAACGCAGCCCTGCAGAATTCAGCTCACCACAAAGACCTGACAATCAGAATAGTCTTACAGTCGATGAAACGTGGAAAGTTGGAAATACTATACAGATGGCTAATTACCAAAGGCCAGAAAATAGTTGCTAGAAGAGCCCCGCCTTGAGCTAATTAAAGCAGAACTTCAGAGAGTGAGAGGAATGCATTGGTATTTTAAAAAACCCTGCTGGCAATTCTTTTGTGCACCCAAATTTGAGAAGCAGTGCCTTAGAAGGTTTGGGTAAACATTTTAAGTAAGTGTCAAGGTGGTGGCACAAGGATTTACTGTATTTCATTAGAGGAATATACCACGTATAATATATAACCAGCTTCTCATCTTGAAATAGGACTCTGCAATTGAATTTCTGCTTGTTTGACTCAATATAAACTTGAAGCAGGCTTTCTTCTGTCTGTATTTTAATTATCTACCTCAAGATTGTTATCCATTCTTTAACTGAAAAGAAATACTTAATACCTTGTAGGTACTAGGCATTCATGCCTGAATGTTGTTCTAATTTCAGGTTATCAATATAATTTTGCAATAATATTATGCAACATTTAACATTATTACTTTTTATTTAAAATTTGAACAATACGAGCCAACTGTATCTTTTGCCCAGAAGCCTAAGCTATTAAGTTATTGGAACAAATTATATATCCAAGGAATACATTTACTAAAACTATTTAACTATGCGATAATGTAAATTTTATTTTGGAAACTGAAGTTAAAAACTACTGTGGAGTGTGATAACAATTTGATTTTGGTGTATGTTCTTAATGAAAAATTGACATAGAGAAGCAAATAAGACTGTGATATTTAAACCCAGTGCAGTGGCACACCCCTGTAATCCCAGTGACTAGGTAGGTGGAGGCAGAGGATTGCAAATTTGAGACCAGAGACAGTCTGCCTAATTTAGTGAGACCCTGTCTCAAAATAATAATTACAAAAAAAGTAAAAAAATAAAATAAAAAATGAGCTGAAGGTACAACTCAATGGTACAGCACTTCCAAAGCATGCAAGCGTGAAGAGCTGGGATCAACTCCCCAGCACTGCCAAGAAAAACAACAACAACAACAACAACAACAACAAACAACAAAAAACAAAACGGTGATATTTAATGTACAGCATATAGCATGTATTATTTGATTTTCAGTAGTAATTTCACTTGAAGGGCTCATGCAGGGGTGTGAAAGTGTATGGAATAAATTCTCTTTTTTATGCAATGGTAATATTCCAGTGGAAACTTAAATTGTACCAAATGAAAGTGTATGGTAAAGATTGGTTGGTCCTTACGGGTAATTTTGGCAATTTTTATTGTGGTTTCCTTTTGCAGCTTAATTTATAAAGAATAAAAGGAAAGTCAAGCGTGGTGCCTGTAATCCCAGCTACTTGGGAAACTGAGGCTGAAGGCGCCTGAGTTCGAGACCAGCTTGGGCAACATTACAAGACCCTTCTCCATCTCAAAAAGGATAAATAACACTTGGTTTTTAAAAAGAGAAATACTAGCTTTTCTTTCACTCTGTTAGTCAAAGTAATGGATAAGTAGTGTTTTATTTTAAAACCTTAAAGAAAATATACATCTTTTTTATAAAAAAATTTTTTGTGACTCATGGCCTTGCTTCAAATTCACTTCCTGAAATTGAGATTTTACATAATGAACATTTAATAGTTAAAGCAATGCAGCTATACAAAATTTCAGTTAGTGAGGAATAAATCCAAGAGATCAATTATAACCATGGTAACTATAGTTGTTGTTGTTAGGTGCCATTGAGTCGAGTCCGAATCATAGCGACCCTCATAGGGTTTTCAATGGCTCACTGTTTCGGGATTGCCTTGGGAGTGGATTGTCAAGTCCTCCTCCCACTTTGCTGTGCTGGGAATCGAACTTGGGACCTCAGAGACTGCAGAGTAGCACTCTACCAACTGAGCTAAATAGCTAAGTAGCTAATCCCAGCAATCTGGGCGGCAGAGGCAGGAGGAGGATTGTAAATTCGAGGCCACAGACAGCCTGCATAATTTAGAGAGACCCTGCCACAAAATAAAAAGTAAAAATGGTCTGGGGGTACAGCTAAGTGATACAATACTTGCAAATCATGCTGAGGTCCTGGGTTCAACCCCCCAGTACTTAAAAAATAAAAAGAAAAGAAAAGAAAAAAAGAAAAAGAAAAGAAAATTGCTGAAAGTAGATTTTAAGTGCTTTTACCAACAACCACAAAAGTTATATGAGGTGATTGTTGTTGTTGTTGTTAGGTGCCATCGAGTCAGTATCCTACTCATAGCAACCCTATGTACAACAGAGGAAACACTATAGGGCTTCTCTGTTATTCATAAGGTTTTAAATGACTGATTGTTTTTTGGGAGTGGGTTGCAGAGTCCTTCTCCCAAGCCCATAGCACCTGGTATTCCTAGGCAGTCTCCCATCCAAGTACTAACCAGGCCTCACCCTGCTTAGCTTCTGAGATCTCACGGGGTCAAATGCCACAGTGGTACAACTGCAGGCATATGAGTTGATAGATATATAATTAACTCTGTTTAGCCATTCCACAATGTATACAAATATGAAAAAATCATATTTGTATGCTATAGATATAGACAATGTTATTTGTCAATAACTATATATAAATGTAATGAAGCTGAAAACAAAAGACAAAGGAAATAAAAGATAAGCAGTGAAGATTAGGAACTATGAACTCAGTGCTTGTAGATTGACAATACTTCTGTTTTATATTATCACCAAAAATATTTAACAGAAAAATATTTGTTGAAAATTGATACATAATCTGCAAAAGTAATTATGTAAAATTTCATTTGTAGATATTCAGTACACCAATTGATAGACCAGGCTTGGTATAACTTTTTCTCCCAATCTTCTATTGTTCAGATTCAAAGAAGGTTAAAGATTCAAGGGCCAACACCTCAGCCCCTTGATTTCATAGGTAGGGACACAGAGGTATCCAGAAGTTTCAATGACCTGACTAGAGTCAGCCTGAAAGCAGCAAAAGCAGACATGCAACGGAAATATTTGAAATATTCAGACATGTAGGGTTGGAATCTCAGTTAAAGTCAGATCTATTGCATAATTTATAACAAAAAGAGCACTTCTTTTTGAGCCAGCATTGTTAACTCATATGGAGAACTTCTTTCAGGAATTGTGATTTGGACCCAAACTCTAATTAGAGAATGAAATCAGTCCTTTCTTTTTGCCAAGGAGAGAAAGACGGACCTATTGTCTTCAAAAGCTGATGATAGAGGGTCAGGATTCTAAGAATAGGGTAGTTGTCTTTCTGAATCCTCAGCATAGGAGTCAGACTTTCTGATAGAGACTTTTTTTTTTTAACTACCCAGCTTCTCTGTAGGGAGCTACTCCTTTGTCTGTCCAGTGGTGCTGGTGGACTGACCCAGACCTTGGCTTTACCTTCATGTGTCAACCACTCCCTGGCTCACAGAATAGATATATGGATGGACTTGCAACTCAACTGTAGCCAATCTTGTAACTAGAAATTTTACTGTTGTCATAATAAAGGTGTCTAAGTTGGTAGATAAAGTACTGGAGTTGCTGGAAGTTATCTTGGCTAAAGCATGCCTGAAAAGGTAACCAGCCCAAGACAATCAGTCTAAGATACAGAGACAGTGTCCTGGTGATAACCATTCCAGCCTTGGGCCCGTATTTAAGCTAACAGTTCTCAAATTGTTGGTGTCAAGACCTCATCACATTCTTAAAGATTATTGAGGACACTAAAGAAATTTTAGTTAGGTATTGTATTGATCTACATTTACCATATTAGAAAAAATTTTATAAATGTTTTAAAACACATTTTCATTAATTCACTTAAAAATAATGGTAAATTACCCCTGTCATGGTGCAGGCCTACAATCTCAGCACTTGGGAGGATGAGGCGGGAGGATCGTGAGTTGGAGGCCAGCTTGGGCTACATAGCAAGACTGTACCTAAGATAAAGAACAAAAAAAATCTGAAAATAAAACAACAACAATAATGATAAATCCATTACATGTTAAAATAAACTGTGTGCGTGTGTATGCGCGCGGGCGCGCACATATGTGTATATTTTTCCCCCAGAAGCAGGGTACTGGGAATTGAACCCAAGGCCTTGTGCATGCTAAGCACACACTCTACTACTAACCTACACCCTCAGCCACAACTAATATATTTTTTATGAAACACAATTATATTACCTCAAACAAAAAAATTATTGAGAAGAGTGGCATTGTTTTGCATAGTTGCAAATCTTTTTAATGCCCAATTTAGTAGAAGACAATTATATTCTACTGTCTGCTTCTATATTTAATCTATTTGATATCATAGATCATAAAGCCACTGGAAAACTCCACTACACACAGTGAGACAAGTGGAATAGTCCAATAATGTCTGAGTGTTATTATGAAAATGGTTTGACCTTAGGGACGCATGAAGGTCTCAGGGACCCCACTCCCACCCGCTAGGTCCCCAGACCTTGAAAACCATTGCTTTGAGCAAAGACCACCATCCTGAAACCATCTCATTCCTACAATTACCAATATTGTGAGCCCATTAAATACTTGTTCCTTTTTCCCTTAAAGAATTCTGAGCAACACAATATGAAACCTTCCTGGGTTCTTCCAGCCTTAGGAGAAATGTTAGGGAAACTTAGCTCAGTCTTAGAAATGAGCTTTCATGTATAGTTTTCTCTCTTTCTACAATACATATACATATCTGCATTTCTGCAATATATATTTCTCTCTTTCTGTATATACATATACAAATGTATATACATATATGTAGGGCACTGCCTAGAGAGGCAGTTTGCCCTGGGGCCTATCTAGACCCTCTTGGAGGACTGAGGCTTGTTCCCTAGGCAATCACCTTTGCCCCACATCTGGGAACTCAGGGTCGTCAAGCTCCCCAAGATGGCGCCGGCATCTAATCCCTTGCCTCAGACCCCTCAACACTGATTGGTTGTCTCCAAACCCCTGAACGGCTCCTGATTGGACCATTCTGGAACCACCCCTGATTGGCTACTTTTACAAAACCAAATTTGAATATCCCCTCTGATTGGCTGAAACCCGCATGGGGTGACTGCCTCTTATTATTCCCTGACTAGCCCCAGGAAAGTATATAAGGGTGGTACACAGAGCAGTCTGGGTCCATTCCATCTACGAGACAGACAAGGAAACAATAAAGAGCTGTTGGAGTGGAGCACTTGGAGTTGGCGTCTTCATTGGGAGGAAAAGAAGCAAGGAGCTGCCATGGGCAGAAGCCTCTGAGCCTGCCTTTCTCAAGGCTTCTCAGAGCAGCCGTGGGCATAAGCCTCCTTTCCGGGCTGGGCGGCTCCTGGGTGCCTGGCTCCCCCTCACCAGGAGACGGGTCTTCAGTGGCTGGTTCCTGCTCACAGTTAGAGCGAGTCCAGTGGCAAGGCGACGCCCCATACATATATATGCATATAAATGTATATATATAGCAATACTAACCCAGGCCCTTGCACATGCTAAGCAAGTGCTCTACCACTGGGCTGCACACTCAGTCCCCTTTTTTTCATTTTTTAAAAATTTTGAAACAGGGTCTCAGTAAATTGCATAGGCTACATTTGGCCTTGAACTCAACAATCTTCCTGCCCCAGGCTCCTGAGTCACTGGAATAACAAGCATGCACCATGGGCCTGGCCTATTTCAATCATATTGACTCTGCCATTCATCTAGCATTCCCACATCAAATAGGGTTTTTTTGTGGTTGTTGTTGTTTGTTTGTTTCTTTTTGAGACAGGGAGTCACTATGTAGCCCAGATTGGCCTCAAACTCAAGACCTTCCTGCCTCAGCCTTCCAAGTGCTAGGATCATGGGAGTCCACCAGAGTCCAAACATTCTCTTAAATGTCACTTGCTAATAATTATTTTGACTTTTTAGAAATCATACGTCACTGTATTAACATCACTTAAGCAAAAATTAACTCATTCTTTTGAAAGTTCTAATTTATTGATCTTACTTTTACATAGTATTCCTTAATTTTCTCTTTATTTTTGCTAACATTTTCCTTTGTTTTGGGGAAGAGAGGTTTGCCAGGAACTGAACCCAGTACCTTGTATATGCTAAACATACATTCTACCACTGAACTACACTCCTCGCCTCTGTTTTTACTAACATATTTAATGTGATTTTCAATTTACTGGATTTTTTCAAATACTTTTGTACTTAATAAAAGATTGAAAATGTCCCTGAATTATCTCTGTAAATAAAGCCAGAGTGACATCTAGTGGCTCTCCTGGCTCACTTAATAATCGTTAAAATAAAGTCATTGTAGATGAGAAATCATTATAGATTTGGAAGGTTATTTTAGTTTATCTTAGAAAGAATGCCCTAGAAAAATGCCAAATAGACAAAAATCAACTTTATTTTAAAGTTTGTGCATATCTCTAAGAAATCTTTCAGAGGGAAAATGAGTCATATTTTTGTAGGTCTCCTTCTTAAGACTGAGCACTCACCCAACAGTCTATTCCTTACCTCTGAGTGCCAAGAAGTGAATTACGTGCCTTCTCTGTAAGTAGGGCCTTAGACTTAGCTCAGTTGGTAAAGTGATGCTCTGCAGTTTCTGAGGTCCTGAGTTCTATTCCAAGCACCACAAAAATGGGAGAAGAACGTGGCAATCCACTTCTGAGGCAATCCTGAAACAATCAGCCACTGAAAATCCTATGAGGGTCTCTATGAGTCTGTAAGTAATCACTTGGAATAGGTATGAAAGCACAAAAATTCATTTAGACTAATCAGTATTTTCCTGATAGAACTTCCCCTGAAGCACAGGGCTGTGTAGAATGTTGTATTGAATACTCCAACAAAACTGGGGTTCTAATCTGGCATGGGGGCACATGTCTATAATCCCAGCACTCAGGAGACTGACAAACAGGCTGCCCCTGTTCTTGAACTCACAATCTTCTTGCCTTAGCAGCCTGAGTCACTGGGATTACAGTTATGAGCCACAGTGTCTGGCAATAAAGTTAGTTTTTTAAAAACTCAAGGACTACATGGACAGATGAATGAATAGCTAAAATGCAATATATATACAATGCAATATTATTCATTTTTAAAAGGAATGAAATTCTGACATGTGCTTCAACATAAACAAACTTTAAAGATATTGTTTTAAACAAAATAAGCCAGACATGAAAGAAAAAATGTTACATGTTCCACTTATATGAGGTACTTAGAGTAGACACACTCATATAACCAGAAAAGTAGAATGGTGGTTGCAGGAGTTAGGGGAAGAGGGAGTGGGAAGTTAATGTTTAATGGGTACAGAGTTTCAGTTTGGGAAGATAAAAATGCTTCGGAGATGGATGGCAGTGATGGTTGTACAACATTGAGAGTATGTAAACAAACAAAAACAAAAGTAAGTGAATGCCATTGAAGTACATACTTAAAAAATGGTTAAAGTGGTAAATTTTATGCTGTGTCTATTTTACCACAATAAAAGAGTTCAGAGAAGGTTTTTAAAAAGTACCTGTAAAAGATAAAGAAATTGGGGCTCAGAAGGTATGTAGCTCAGTGATAAGAGTATTTGTCTACTTTTATGAGGCCCTGGACTTAATCCCCAGCACTCCAGCAAAATAATAGCAATAAAAATAATAATGAAATATGACATCATTAACCATTTCACTATTGATCAATTAACTGTGGTGGACATGTGTGCTAGTCACTCTTTTTGGGTTTTGCTGTGACAAATACCTGAGAGAAACAATTTAAAAGGAGGAAAGATTTATTTTGGCTCGTGGTTGCAGAGGTCTCAGCCCACTGTCAGCTGGCTCCATTGCTTTGGGCCTGAAGCAAGGCAGAAACATATGGCGGACAGGGTATGATGGAGCAAAGCTGTTCACCTCATGGCAGTCAGGAAGCAGAGAGAGCAGAAAGCGAAGGACAGGGGATAAGGTATACTCTTCAAGGGCATATCACCAGTAACCTACTTCCTCCAACTAAGCCCACCTCCTAGTTTCACCACCTCCCGATAATGCTGCCATATTATGAATCCATCAGTGGATTAATGCATTGATTAGGTCAGAGCCTTTATGATCTAATCACCTCTCAATAGCACCACCAGCTGGGGACCAAGCCTCTAGCATATGAGCCCTTTGAGGGGCTCACCATATCCAAACCATATCCAAACCATAACAACATGGTTGTAGATGAATGGCACAAATTGCCAGATGCATAAAGAACAACAACAACAACAACAACAACAGTAGTAGTAGTAGTAGTAGTAGTAATACCTGAGAGCATACACTTTAATAGTAATACTTGACAGAATTCAAAATTGTGACAAGAATTATTATAGTAGATTACTATAAAAAAAGCTGATAGAAATATATTTGTAAACTTACATTGTTTACTTCCTAGATGAGAATAGAGCTTAATATAAATCAGCAAAAGCAACATTATTATGGTCTTAAACAAAAGATCATTATGATAAAGGGTAAAGTTTCTTTCCTTTGGAAGAAACAGCTCTGGCCTCAAAGACACCAATGGCAATGTACATGGCCTCAAGACAGAAACAAAGCCTGGAGGAAGAAAGTGAAATCTGCCTTTATTTTATTAGCAATTTGGCTTTTATCTCCTGCAGCCTGCGGCCTGCAGCAGTACCACTGTGGCATCAGATCTCAGAAGCTAAGCAGGGTAGGCTTGGTTAGTACCTGGATGGGAGACCACCTGAGAACACCAAGTGCTATAGGCTTGGGAGAGGGATGTGGGAACTCACTCGCAAAAAACAATCAGCCATTGGAAACCCTATGAATAGCAGAGAAGCACTAATAATACTGTTTCCACCTCTTATACATACTGGATGGCACCTAACAAGTATTCTTTTTTCCATTTATATGTAAAAGAAAGTGTTTATCATTTTAAAAAACTGACTTGCTTTTTTCTTTTTCTATCTTGTGGTATGGTTTTATTTTGTTTTGTTTTGTTTTCTTCAAGATAAAGTCTTGCTATGTTGCCCAGCCTGGTCTTTAACTCCAGGACTCAAGTGATCCTATAACCTCAGCCTCCTGCCACCTGAGTAACATGTATTTTTGAAAATTCTTATCAGTGTTGGCAGAGAGATAGACTGCAAATGGACACAAGGGAATTTTCTGGGGGCACAGGAATCTTGATTGGAGTACTGGTTACTGGGTGAATGCATTTATCAAAAGTCATCACTTTAAAAGTATACTTAAAATGAATCAATTTTATTGTAAGGGAAGTGTACCTCAATAAAGTTGCCTATTAAAACATCAATCATTCCAGCACTTAGGATGACATAGGATAGTCTTCTTTTAAAATTAGTTTCAAAAGTAACCCTAATTACTTATTTTCTTAGTCCACCCTGACAGAAAATGTTCCTATTAATGTAATCACAATTCTTCTTGGGAATGCTTTTTCCAAGAGAGCCACGTAGCTGCTTTCCTGTCTCCTTCAAGATTTCACTCAGAAGTCATCAATTGCAGGGTCTTTCCCTGCTCTATTTATATTTCCATACATCCTCACACCCTTCTTCTTCCCTGCTTCATCTCCACAGCACCTTAACCTTCTAATATGTAGGTTCTGTCATGGTGATTGTTATTAGCACCATGCTCTAACCAACTGAGCTAACCGGCCAGATTGTCATGGTGATTGTGTATGATCTGTCTCTCCCTACTAGAGTGTAAGTTCCACAAGGATAAAGTTTTGGTATGCTTTATTCACTGGTTTTCCAGGTACATACTTGGCACTCAATGAATGTTTGTTGAATGAATTCAAGCTTTCCAATTATGTATCTCTTCTGTGTCTCTAGTAGAGAGAACATCAGAACTTTAACTATATGGTTGTTAATGTTATGCTATATCTACTTGCAAAAGTTATTGGAAATGATTTGCCATTTATTTCCTCCACAATATATGAGTCACTTCTATGCATCCTGCTTTGTGTGAGGCCCTGGGGAATTACAGCTGCCAAAAAGGATGTAGACTAGAAAATTTTAAAGCATAAGCAGGAAGAGAAAATATCTATACCAAAAATCCAGACTACTCTGTAACTCTGCTTTTACATTGCATTTAGTTTTGAAGATCTTTAATAAAATAAACACATGTTAGGCAAGTGCTCTACCACTGAGCTGCACTCCCAGATCCTTGTTTTACTTCTTACTTTTGAGACAGGGTCTAAATTGCACAGGTTGCCTCTGGCCTTGAATTCATGATCCTCTTGCCTCAACCTCTCAAGTCACTGCGATTATAGGCAGGCACTACAGTGTCCAGCATAAATAACTTTTAAAGTCTAAAGTCATAAAGGAAACACAATGATTAAAGTAATTCAATTTAGTCTACACTGTATGCTTGCCTGCAGCCATACCACTGTGGCTTCAGATCTTGTCAGATATTGGAAGCTAAGCAGGGTTGGACCTGGTTAGTACTTGGATGGGAGACTGCCTGGGAACACCAGGTGCTATAGGCTTGGGAGAAGGACCTGGCAACCCACTCCCGAAGAACAATCAGCCATTGGAAACCCTATGAATAGCAGAGAAACATGACAATAGTGTATCGTCTGTTGTACATAGGGTCGCTATGAGTCAGATGTTTACTCGACGGCCTCTAACAACAACAATACTATATGGTAAATAAAAATATGTAGTATTTTTATGCAACTGATTATGTTTGATGAAGCAAAGAACAAAAAAAAAATTTTTTTTGCAGTACTGGGGGGTTGAACCCAGGGTCTCATGTGTGCCAGACAAGTACACTACCACTGAGCTGCAACCTCCAGCCCCTTTTTTATGTTTTATTTTGAGACAGGGTCTCACTAAATTGAGCAGGCTTCCCTTGGCCTCAAACTTGATATCCTCCTGCCTCAGTCTGCCAAATCACTGGGATTACAGGCCTTCTCCATGGCACCTGGCTTTTAAGATTTTTAACTAAGCAAATTATGAATTAAATTTTAAGTATCTATATATATGGACTATGTATGTACATCATATTTATGATGTTTGAAATGCTTTTCCACACAATTCTAAAAAATAATTTTATACTAAATAAAGTTCTATTCTCTTATCTTATTGAATTTTTTTCTTTTTCAGTTAGAAAAGCCCCTTGAGATAATTTCTATAGCTAACATTTTGCAGATGGAAATATTACTCCTCCCAAGGTTAACTGGCTTGCCTAAATTTACAGTACCAAAACTCAGACCAAATTTGGGTTCATATAAGTTAATGGAAGCTTCTTAACT
Source organism: Pedetes capensis (assembly GCA_007922755.1). Taxonomy (NCBI): domain Eukaryota; kingdom Metazoa; phylum Chordata; class Mammalia; order Rodentia; family Pedetidae; genus Pedetes; species Pedetes capensis. The sequence goes on from VMDO01004194.1 coordinate 69,694, forward strand.
GCCTCCTATTGCCATTTGGATTGATATTAGGAAGGACATTGGTTCCTTGAGGGCAGAGCTAGAGCTTCTTGTATTTCCCCTAATACCCAGCACAAAGTCTGTGCAGAGTTGGAACCAATGAAGGGAGATAAATAACAACTCCAGACTTAGGCATGGACTCTTACTAAAGAGTTCTTGGTCCTACATGACCTGATCGCCCCCAGTCTCTGCTTGTTTGGTTCACTTTGTTTAGGCTTCACTGGCCTCTTGGTTGATTCTCAAAAACACTAAGCACATGCCTGGAAAAGTCTGTGCACATGGCTCTCTCCTCCCACGGTATAAGTCTCTGTTCAAAGTCATTTTACCAGCAAACCTTCATATCACACTATGAAGAGGCATCCCTAAACTCCCTGACCTCCTTACGATGTTTCCATTGCATTTATCACCATCTGACATATCAGAATTTGTGCGTGTATTGCTCATCTTCCTCTACAAGAATGTAAGCTCCACTAAGGCAGGGACTTTCATCTCCTCCTTTATCTTCAAAATCTACACATGGCATGTGGCAGGTGTTCTATAAATATTTGTGGAATGAATGAATGAATGTTAAAGGAACTGTGTACCCTGTCCCTGGTTTTAAAATTCTTTACTTTGAAAGCTAGTCAGCTGGGCACAGTAGCCCTTACTGGTAGTCCCAGTGACTTGGAAGGCTGAGGCAGGAGGATTGCAAGTTCAAGGCCAGAGACAGTCTTCTAATTTAGCAAGATCCTGACGCAAGATAAAGAATTTTTTAAAAAGGCTGGGGGTGCAGCTCAGTGGTTCAGCACTTGCAAAGTATGTGCAAGGCCCTGGGTTCAACCACCCAGTACTGCCAAAAAGAAAAAGAAAAATAAAAGCTATGAAGCTGAGGGCTTTTTGTTTGTTTTGCTTTTGATTTTGGTTTGTTTTGTTTTTGCCTTACTAGGAGGCTGAACCCAGGGCCTTGTGCATACTTCACAAGTGCTCTACCACTGAGCTGCATCCTCCAGCCCCTATTTTGTTTTTTATCTTGACACAGGGTCTTGCTAAATTCCTCAGGCTGCCTCTGGCCTTGATTTTGTGATCCTGCAGTCTCAGTCTCCCAATATGCTGGGATTACAAGTGTGTGCCACTGTGCCCAGTCCAGAAGCTGTTTTTAATTCAATTCTTTAAAAAGACCATAAAGTAAAATTGTGAGACACTTTAAAATGCAAAGGATTTTATAATAAAATCAGGTGCACATCATATTTCCATACACATATGTGAGGTTAAATAGATTTATTTTGTTCTAATTGACACATCTTTTTAAAGACTGCAAGAAAAAATCATTTGCCCAGTGTACAAACACAAAATGAGACACCAATGAAAATCATATATTAGGTAACTAGACTCTTTTTGTGCCACAGAAACACATTCATGCTTTGATAGAAAAAATATGAACAATAAACACAAAATAATTATACATTGCTTCCTGCAGGGCAGTTTGGCTCACATTTGCAATCTCAGCGACTGTGGAGACCGAGGCAGGAAAATCATCAGTCTGAGGCCAGAGGCAGCCAGAATTTACCAACACTCAGTCTCACAATAAAAATAAGTAAATAAGGGGCTGGGGTGCAGCTCAGTGGTGCAGCACTTCCCTACCATGTGCAAAGCCCTGAGAGTGATCCCCAGCACTGAGAAAAGAAAAGAAGAAAAAAGAAAGAAAGAAAGAAAGAAAGAAAGAAAGAAAGAAAGTAAGTTAGGTGCCGTGGAGTTGGCATCCAACTCATAGAGACCTTAGGAACAACAGGCAAAACACTATTATCAGTGCTTCTCTGCTTTTCATAGGGTTTTCAATGGTGGATTGATTTTTGGGAGTGGGTTGCCGGGTCCTTCTCCCAAGCTTATAGGACCTGGTGTTCCCTGGCGGTCTCCCATCCAAGTACTGACCAGGCCCTACCCTGCTTAGCTTCCGAGATGTGATGGGATTTGATATCACAGGGCTACGGCTGCAGGCATTAAAATTTGTAGGATTATATAATGTAGGATTTATTAATATGTCTAATCAATTTATGGGCTGAGATTTAGCTCAGTTGGTAGAGCACTGCGCTGCAGTCTCTGAGGTCCCGAGTTCAATTCCCAGAACCACAAAAATGGGAGAAGGACCTGGGAATCCACTCCCAAGGCAATCCCAAAACAGTCAGCCATTGAAAACCCTATGAGGGTCGCTATGAGTCGGATACCGACTTGACGGCACCTAACAACAACAATAATCAATTTATACATCTAAGTATTTGCTGTAAGTGTCTGTATAACATGATAGTGAATAGAATTACGTGTCACAAAGCAGCATGTAGTGTCACACTCATGTAAGTCCAGCACTCCAGAAGCCCGGGTAGGAGAATCAGGAGTTAGAGGCTCACCTGGGCTACATAGCCAAAACTTGTCTAAATAGAAAGGGGGATTAGACTTTACATGTGGTATTGATCAGACTCCCACTTTCTGTATTCATTCCTTTGGAACATTAATTTGTGCAGCACAGGGTGGTGTGGGTGTGTAGTTATACAATCTGATAAATATTATGTTAGAGTTAATGACAGTGTAACTGAAGCACAGCGGAGGTAACACCTCTCTGAAAGGGTCACCTATTCTCAGAAGAACACATTGGAACCTGGCAAAACATTCCTGAGGAAACAGCAAAAGCCTGGGGGTGGGGGTGCTACCAACTGTGAATTCTGTTCATTTCAAAGGGTCAAGAAGACTGAAAGGTGTGTGGGTGGGTGGGGGGTGGGGAGAGAATGAGGCAGGGGCAAGGCCTCAGGAACTTAGCTCTTAGGGCACAAGTAAGGAAGAGTTGTGCGCGTATCTGGGAAGATTTTTGCGGAGATAACTTTGAGGATGGCACGGGCCGTTTGGGTGACAGGAAGAGCAGGGCAGCGAGGCCTGTTAAGGTGCCATAGAAGTGAGAGGTATTGAGTGCACTAGAGCTGGCAGGACTGCTCCTGCCTGGGTGCATCCAACCCGATTAGCGCTCCGGGGAGGTCGGGGCTTTGGCATTTGGTTGCCCCGGCGACGGCGCCCGGGGGACGGAGCCTGGCGTGGCCGAGCACCCCAGCGCCCCTCCTGGCTCTTCTCGGACCCCCGCCCCTCCAACGGCCGCCCTCTGGCTCTCGCGGTGCTTGCGCAGCGGGACCGCCCCGAGGACCTGCGCGGGGCGGGGGCGGGGCAGCGTCCAGCGCCGCCGCAGCCAAGGAGCAGCCGCCGCGGGGCTTCGCGGCGCAGTGGGGAGCCAGCCTGTCCCCCGGTCGCGCAGGTGCGACCGCCGCCCCGCGGAGATGCGGCTGGTCTCTTAGGAGGAGGTGCTGGTAGCAGGTATAGCGGCGGGGCGCGGCGTGGGCGATGGGCGTGGGTTCTTCGGAGGACCAGGAGCGACTCCTGTTCATTTCTGGAACCTTCCGTTGCTTTGTGTTTGCACATGGTGGTCGTCGTCGTTGTGTGACGGCCACTCGGTCTGACTTATAGCGAGTCTGCGTACAACAGAACGAAGCCCGACCCGACACTGTGCCATGCACATGTCTTATGTTTGAGCCTGTCCTTGCAGTCACTGTGTTTCTTCTCACTTTGACTAGCGCACAGGGTAGATGCCCAGTGAATTATTTCTTTACCAGACTAGGAATGGGCAGCTGTTTTGCAAGAGTTCCAGACATCTCTGAACAATGGCGGTAAAATTGGAGCCTGAAGACTATTGCAGGGAGTCGGTGTCTGTGCAGTTATTTGATTAGTGGGGCATCACCACGGATCCTGGCTCTGTGGGACTGCTCGCTTTTCCTCCTTTCCCCTTCTCAGGGACTGGGACACAGGAAGAAGAAAACGTGGGGATAGAGAGGACTCTAGTTTTGGATAGTCACCAGCCTCTCATCCCAGTAAGACTGTATTTAAATGCTGTGCCAGGGCGCTTTCGGCTTGAGCCTTCTCTGTTATCGACTTTTGTTGCTGCTGTTGTTGTTGTTAGGTGCCCTCGAGTAGGTTCCCTTTGTACAACAGAACGAAACACTCCCCAACACTGTACCATGCCTGGCACTATGTCAGTTCTCTGCTATTCATAGGGGTTTCGGGAGTGGGCTGCCAGGTCCTTCCCCCAAGTCTCCAGCACCTTGTATTCCCAGGTGGTCTCCTTTCCAAGGGCTAACCAGGTCCAATCCTCCTTAGTTTCCAAGATTTGGTGAAATCAGACCCGGAGGTGATATAGCTGTAATCGACTTTACGCCTCAGTTTTTCCCTTTACCAGCATCAGTCAGAAACACAATGAGTTCTCCAAAGTCACCATCCTTTTCCACAGCTCTGCCAAGCCCCCACTCAGGCTGTTCTGGGTTATGTTTATGCATTGTACTTCACTTTAAGGTCAGGGTAAAGTACAAGTGAGGTAGGTTATTTCTCAAAGTTTTTGATTGTCAACCCTTTCTTGCTGCTGAGAGAACAAGCAAATTCAAGCATCAAGGGGCCAGTGCTTCCACATATCCTAGAGACCAGCTAGGCAGTACTGTTTCCTTGTGTGTAAGGACATCTGCGGGAGAGGGTAAGAGTTGAGAGACATTTGATCCTCCTATCTCTGTGCCACAGTTATTGGTTTTAACTTTAATACAGTTATCTATTTATTTTTGTTATGGGCAAAATGGTTTACATGCCATAGACATAATACCTAAATAAGTTGTTGTTAGGTGCCATCCGGTCAGACCTGACTGATAGCAACCCTCATAGGATTTTCAAGGGCTGATTGTTTTGGGATTGCTTCAAGAGTGTATTGCCAAGTCCCTCTCCCATTTTTGCAGTGTGGGGGATCAAACCCAGGGCCTCAGAAACTGTAGAGCAGCATTCTACCAGTGGAGCTAAACCCCAGCCCAGATAATTTATACTCTCTAAATAGAGAACAGCAATTAATAATTTGATATGTATAAAAAAGCCCTTGCTATTGTGCTTTTTCAGCAAGGACTCAGTATCATCTAGTATGTTAGGATGACTCACTTTAAACTCCATCATTTATTAAATAGAGCCTTTTGTGTACC
>VMDO01004194.1:74832-129426 GCA_007922755.1 Pedetes capensis
CTGGGATTTAGCTCAGTGGGTAGAGCGCTGCGCTGCAGTCTCTGAGGCCCAGAGTTCAATTCCCAGCACCGCAAAAATGGGAGAAGGACCTGGCAATCCACTCCCAAGGCAATCCCGAAGCACTCAGCCATTGAAAACCCTACGAGGGTCGCTATGAGTCGGATACCGACTCGACGGCACCTAACAACAACAACAACATTTGTATACTACCTGTTCCCAAAGTAGATGGCCTCAAATTATGTTGTATAATAATGGCCACCCAAAGATATCAGGTCCTAATCTGTGGAACATATAAATGTTATGAGGGAAAAAGGTTTTTGCATATGTGATTGAGTCAAAGATCTTAAAATAGATTATCATGAATTATCTAGGTGGGCCCTCAGTGAGAACCCAAGAATCAGAAGAGAGATGCAGAGGGAGATTCCGATACAGACAGAAGAAGGGAAGACATTATGACCATGGAGGCAGGGATGGAAGTGATGTGGCCATAAGTTAAGGAATGCTAGTGTTCAGTAGGGGCTGGGATTTAGCTCAGTTGGTAGAGTGCTGCGCTGCAGTCTCTGAGGTCCCGAGTTCAATTCCCAGCACTGCAAAAATGGGAGAAGGACCTGGCAATCCACTCCCAAGGCAATCCCAAAACAATCAACCATTGAAAATCCTATGAGGGTTGCTAAGAGTCGGATACCGACTTGATGGCACCTAACAACAACAACAACAACAACAACAAGTGTTCAATAGAGATGGAAGAGGAATTGATTCTCCCCTAAAACCTCTAGGGAAGTGAAGCTCTACCCATACCTTGATTTCAGCCCTTTGAGATTGATTTTGAACTTCTGGTCTCCAGAACCATCAGAAAATAAATGGCTATTGTTTTAAGCCACCAAGTTTGTAGTAATTTTTTATGGCAACTACAGAAAATTAACACATATGGCAGTGCTCATAAATCTCATAGAATCCTGTATGGATTTTTCCTGAATCCTGTAAATCCTCAAGACATGATTTGAATAAAGAATTTGGTAAGAAGAGAAAAGAAATTAAGTGGTGTGTAGAAAGAGGTAATCTAACAGCCAAGTTTTTAGACTTCCTTCTATTTTCCTATTGATACATATCACTGTGTTTATAAGAAAGTGACTTAGGATTGATTCTTAACCAAGTTATTATGTGATGTCCATCAGGTGCATAACATGTAGGAGTTGGACACATCTGGAGATTAAGGACCAAGAATGAGGAAAAGAGGGGATATACAAGTGCTTGCATGTGAAGAGTGTTAAAATCTGGCTAAAAACAACCTGTAGTCATTTGAGATGAAGGCACTTTGAAGTTCTCAAGAGTTCAGGAAAAAGTGTTCAGGTTTAATTGATTCACTTCTGGGACCCAGGCAGCTAGTTTACAATTCCCACTCTCCCTCAATTTTTTTTTCTTTTTGAACTGCTATTTGGACATGATTTATATACCTCATAGTCTACCTGTTTTAAATGATCAGCCCAGTGATTCTTAATAAATTATGATGTTGTGTAGTCAGCAACACATTTCAGTTTTAGAACATTTCCATTACCCAAGAAAGAGTCCTCGTACCCATTTGCAGTCAGTCCCTATTTCCAGTTTCAGCACCAATGCCCTTTTTGATCTCTGGCATACTTTAGAGATAGGTTTGAGGCCCTGTACTGGACTACTCCAATTGCCTCATAACTGGCTTCTGGTCCTACTCAGTATATTCTCTGTCCTGCTGCTGGGGATCATATGCCTCTGATAAAAATCCTCTAGCAACTTTGCAACCAGAGTAAGTCTCAAAGTCCTTAGTATGGTCTTTTCAAGGCTCCATGGGCTCTATCCACTGTCAGCTTTACCAACAACATATTCCCAGGATACTTTAGGAAAAGAACTGGTAAGTGCAGCATTCCTTAGAATGAGGTATACAGGTGGCATCCATAAGCAGGTCTCTAATCCTCCCTTGACTACCCTACAGCCTCACTAACCTTCTTCTGGTTAGTGAACTCTAAACTCTTTTCAGCCTAGGGCCTTTATATATGGTCTTTCCTTTTAAGAAACTACCCCAGGTCTCTGTTGGGCTGACATTTTTGTCATGCAGTTCAAATATCACTTCCTCAGAAAGGCCTTCTCTGACCTACCCTACCTAGAGTAGCCTCAACTGCACCTCATGGTATACCCCTATCCTGACTTATTTTCTTCATTGCACTTGGTCTTAGCTCTGTCTCTAGTATTTATAGAATCACTCTTCATGGTAGCAATGCATTATAAATGATCAAAATATTAGCAATAATAATTGTTATAAAACGTTTGCTTTGTGCCAGGCCTTGTGCTAAGTGCTTTATATGCATGAATTATTTAATTGAAACATCACTGTTGATGTGGGAAGAATAAGCGAAGTATGTCTTCTAAAAATAGTCCCATACATTGAGTAGTTTTCTTCAGAGGCACTGGATAATTTTCTTTCTCTTATTATCACATTGATTTTAAGACTGAACCAATATACATTGACCAGGAATATAGTATTGAACCTCTTTCCCTACATCCCTATAAACAGAATTAGAAGTTATTGCTAGGAAGGAAAGGAGGAACAAAAAGAACTGTATAAATAAAAGCAGAGTCCTAAAAGAGCACAGCATTCTCTGGGCACAGCAAGTGAGACTTATATTGGAGCACAGTGTTTATCAGGAGAGTGGCAGGATGTATTAGTTTTGTGTAGCTGTGACCAGAATTCCTGAGAGAACAAAGGAGGATTTATTTTGGTTCCCATTTCAGAGAGTTCAGTCCTTGACCCCATGCACTTGGGCAGAACATTATGGCATCCAGAGTGTGTGGTGGAGGAGGTTATGCAATTTGTAGCAGTCAGGAAGCACACAGGGAGGAAGAGACTGTGGACCAGGTATAACATTTCAAGGCATGCCCCAGGGACCTACTTCCTCTCAGTAGACCCCAGCTCCTAAAGTTTCCAGAACCTCCCAAAATAGTGCCACCAGCTAGGGACCAAGCATTTAACACATGAATCTGTGAGGGGCATTTCATAGTCAAACCAAAACACGGAAGATAAAGCAGGGAGATTGGTTAGGCCAGATCATGAAGGACTTTGGGTGCTAGTCTTAGTTCCCAGTCTTAGTCTTTGAGTAAGATTTGGTAAAATGTCTCTGCCTTTAAATAAAACTCTTAATGATTTTAGGAAACTGAAGCAAGAAAGATCATTTAAAGGTATTTACAGTTAGTCTGGCAAGAGTTGATGCAAGTATGAAGTATAGAATGGAACAAAAAAATTGCATATTTAAGGATTTCTTCCTTATGACCACACTTAAGTCTTCTTTACTGAGTTATAAGGTATTACAGAAATAGACTCAAGAGAATGTGGTGATTACCTGAATGTGAAGTTTAAATTGATGAGCAATAGCTGAAGACAGTAGCATGTCTAACTTGTGAAGTTAAGTTTATAGCATGATTATCTGAGAAGACCTGAGAACGTAGGTTTGGTGGGCAGATGAAGAGAACAGATTTGGGATAAGATGAATTTAATACAACTGCAAAAATATATGTTGAGATATTAAAGGCAAGAATGTCATTAAAATTTATCTAGAAACAAAAAAATTAACAAAATAGCCTGCAAAGTTGCTGGAAACAGTGTAATTATATCCATCAGGCTTTGCTCTTAACTGAAATTAGCTTTGAAAAGTTATGTTTCAGTTATCTTTTTGTTGAATGTTTACCATAAGAAATAATAGAATGTCCAAGTTGAAGATTTTAGAAATCTTCTAGTGTAACACTGTGCCCAAGAGAGGACACTCAGTGAGTAGTTGCTTTCTCAACAGATGCTCATCATCTTCAGCTTGAACGTCTCATAAAGAAACCCACCATGTGTATATTCAGGGTACTTCAGTTTTTAGAAAGTCTATCTCCACCTTGAACTAGAATCTGCCTCTTTTCACTTCTGTTCAGTGGTCTTAATTCTGCACATAGAAGATAGTTGTTCATTTTTTCAAACTGCAGCAATCCCTTTCTTACATTCCACTGAGGTATTTATATGATAAGCATACAAGGGTTGCTTATCATTCTAGTATACCTATTTAAGGTCTGGGATTTAGCTCAGTTGGTAGAGCACTGCGCTGCAGTCTCTGAGGTCCCGAGTTCAATTCCCAGCACTGCAAAAATGGGATCCACTCCCAAGGCAATCCGGAAACAGTCAGCCATTGAAAACCCTATGAGGGTCGCTTGTTGTTGTTGTTAGGTGCCGTCAAGTCGGTATCCGACTCATAGCCACCCTCTGTACAACAGGGGAAACACGATTGTCAGTGCTTCTCTGCTGTTCATAGGGTCGCTATTAGTCGGATATTGACTCGATGACACCTAACAACAACATACCTATTTAAAACCGATAGACCTATTTTTGACTCACTAGAAAAAGGTTTTTACACAGGAACTTTTCTAACAAAGTGCAAGATCTGTTGCTTGGTCAAAGTAGAGTGAAAAGCAGTTTAAAATGTTTGAAGATACTTGGCTGGTCTGAGTCAGTATGAACTAGAGAAAGGTCAGGTCTGGGAAAATCAGTATGTTCATAGATGCTTGTAGGTATGCTTGCTGCATTGTCCTGATTAATGTCAATAAGATGTGCTTCATCAATATTAGAATTGGATGCACAGAGGGTGTATAATTGGACATGTTTATTGTACAGTTATAGCCTAGTTAGTGCTATGGACTATAAATTCAAATGTCCTCTCTCTCTCTCTCTCTCTCTCTCTCTCTCTCTCTGTCTCTCTCTCTCTCTCTCCCTCCCTCCCTCCCTCCCCTTCTCTCTCTCTCTCTCTGTCTCTCTCTATCTCTATCTCTATCTCTATCTCTATCTCTTTGGTGATACTGGGAGGGTGAACCCAGGGCCTCGCATTTGCATGCTTTGTAAGTGCTACCACTGAGCTGCACCCCCCAGCCCATTTTTTTACTTCTTACTATGAGACAGGGTCTTACTAAGTTACTCAGGCTGCCTCTGGTCTCCAACTTGTGATCCTCCTGCCTCCACCTCCCAAGTCACTGGGATTACAGGTGTGAGCCACCACACTGGCCCCAGATGTGCTCTTATGTGAAATGAAAAATAATTTAAAAGTTTCTGTTACTGTTGTATATATGTGTTTAAGTTATCAAGACCTTAAGTGATGGAAATGAAACTGTGAATTGAACTTTTTGAAAATAGTCAATTTCAGTTAATGAAATATATGTCTTAATAAGCAGATTTAATTTTTTTCAGGTGTTAATAGAATAATTGAAAATAAGAATATCCAGAAATTAAGGTATTTTTTACTTTATTTCTAGTTATATTTAAGAATTATGGACATTTCTGTTACCTAATTTATTTTAGAAAAATTGAAGCCATGATTCTGATGGGTATGTAGGCTGGAATATTATATAAAAGCTATAGGTGCTCTATCTCTGTGTTTTTCAGACTATGTTCAATAGAGCCTTCTGTGTTTCATAGTAGTTCCTCTTGGGTAGAAAGGAGGGTGTATAGCTGGGACTCAGAATAACTAAAGACTTCCATTGCTTAGAAAAGGTTTGAAAAGCATAATTGTGATCTCATTTGGTAAAGGTGGAAATTGAGGCTCAGAGATGTGAAAAGGTTTATCTGTGCTCTCACAGTACCCAGTGACTGAAGTTTCCTCATTCTAAGTTCTGTAGTTCTTCCATATTGCCTCCTTATTAGATGTTATTATGTACTGATGAAGTATGATTTTAAATATCTTAATTCTATATTACATCATAATAGGTTCTGTGTTTTCTCAATGAAGATTAAACCTATTTTCTTTTTTGTTCGCGGGCTTATATAAAATTTATATCTTCTTTCTTGATAAATAGAGCCATTTGTTATGGGACAGTGAGTTGGTAATACTGCTTAAATTATATGGTATTATTATTCATGATATTACTATCTGATTATGTAGTACTATATACATATGTTGGGAGATGGACCCGGCAACCCACTCCCAAAAATTAATCCACCATTGAAAACCCTATGAACAGCAGAGAAGCACTGACAATAGTGTTTCTGCTGTTGTACGTAGGGTCGCTATGAGTTGGATACTGACTCGACTGGCACCCAGCAACAACAACAACAACAACATATACATATGTTGCGTACAACCATAGCACTGTGGCCTCTGATCCCATCAGATCTCGGAAGCTAAGCAGGGTCAGCAGGCCTGATTAGTACTTGGATGGGAGACTGCCTGGGAACACCAGATACTGTAGGCTTGGGAGAAGGACCCGGCAAGCCATTCCCAAAAATCAATCCGCCATTGGAAACCCTATGAATAGCAGGGAAGCACTGACAATAGTGTTTCGCCTGTCGTACATAGGGTGGCTATGAGTCAGATGCTGACTCAAAGGCACCTAAAAACAACAACATATCCACATAGGCAGATAATGTATAAGAGGCCTGCACATGAGCTATCTCAGTTAACCCTTATTCTTTTAGGTATCTGCTCTTCATCTCCATCTTATATAGTTTTATAGAGATTAAATATTGTAATTCTCAAGGTCACAGAGTTAGGAGTTGAACAACATCCAGAGAGAAACAATGTGATTGGGAAAGCAGTCATTGAGATTGACATGTAGGCAGTAGAGTGCTATTCAACATTAACTACTTTCCTCATTGTGTTTCTGAGGCTGTATCAGCCCAACAGATGTGTTTCGACAATTCTGCTAATTTTCTTTTCTTTTTTTTTTTCTTTTTTTTTTTTTTTTTTTTTTTTTTTGTGGTACTGGGGGTTGAACCCAGGGCCTTGTGCTTGCATGCTCTGCAAGTGCTGGACCACTGAGCTGCACCCTCAGCCCATTTTTTTACTTTTTGAGACAGAGTCTTGCTAAATTATGCAGACTGCCTCTGGTCTTGAACTTGGGATCCTCCTGCCTTTGCCTCCCAAGCCGCTGGGATTACAGGTGTGCGCCACCTCGCCCAGCATAATTCTGCTAATTTTCTAAGAAAAAAAGTTTCCTCTGAAGGACTGTGTTCTCCAGAGGCCTATTACCAATCAGTGGTATTGAATTAATGAATTTATTGCATTCATCAGTTTATATAAAAGAAATAAGCATGGTTTCCACATCAGAATATTCTAAATCAAACATACCTCTTCTTTTCTCTCTTCTCCAACTTGTAGTTTTAATTTTGCTTACCTAGCTCTTAGATTCTGTTTACTGCTTGATACTAAAGCTTTTGGTATCAAGCAGAATGGATTAGTTTATGATTTCCCAATACTGGGCTATGAGTCTACCTGTCCTATTCACTCCTTCATGCTTTTTGCTCCATCTATGATCTATGATGACATTACTTAGTAACTTGAACTTTTTAGTATCATTGATCATCTTGAAAAATCCCCTAATGCATCATTTTAGTGTGTGAGTAAAAGTATACAATCTAATGCATCATTTTAGTGTGTGAGTAAAAGTATACAATCAACAATCATGATGAAACTTGTTTATATGAACGGAGTGCTTTTTTCCTTTCCCAAATAGTAATCTCTTCTATTTAGAATATTTCAGTTACCTAGCAATCTTGACTAACATTCCATTAGTTTAAATTCTTTATGGAATGCTTCCCTGCCTACTACCTATTTCCTAAAAATGATAGCACAAAACATGTTAAGGTAGAATTTATCTATAATTGTAGTTTTGACAGATGGCACCTCAATAATCAAAAGAAGGAAACCGTGAGTGAAATAAAAAGGAATTCTGTTCAATTAAAAACTCTGTAGCATGGGAGGAGGGTCATGAGAGAGTAAGGGGGAAGTTAATTTGAGCAATGTACAATGAAATGTATGTATGGAAATGTCATAATGAGACCCATTAAGTTGTACATTAAAAATTACTAATTAAAAAAAGAAAGAATATAAAAACTATAAAAAGCTCTGTAGCTCACCAGTTTTTATATATTTAGCATTGTATACTTACAAACATGAATTAGTATAAACATGATTGTTGTCGTTACGTGCCGTTGAGTTGGTGTCTGACTTCTGACTCATAGTGACCCTAAGTACAGCAGGTGAAACAGTATTGTTAGTGTTTCTCTGCTATTCATAGGGTTTTCAATGGCAGATTGTTTTTTGGGACTGGGTTGCTGGGTCCTTCTCCCAAGCCTACAGTATCTAGTGTTCCCAGGAGACCTCCCATCCAAGTACTAACCATGCCCAACTCTGCTTAGCTTCCAAGATCTGACACCACAGTGGTACGGCTGCACACATAAACATGATAAGCAGTGTGTTATGTGTAATCTTTCTCTTTCTGTCACTTTCTGGTCATTGCCTTCTTTTCTTGTCTTGTCTTTTCCTTTCTCTTCTCTTCTCTTTTTATTTCCTTTTTTTCTTTCTTTTCTTCCTTTCTTTTTTTCCAGTTTTTTGAGACAAGGTCTTGCCATGTAGCCCAGGCTGGCCAGGAATTTAAAATCTTCCTGCCTCAGCCTCCTAAGTGCTAGGATTACATGCATGCACCACCATGTCTGGCTTTTTTTTTTCAAACCACGATTTTGATTCATTAATTTGATCCATTGTTTTTCTATTTTCTACCTCATTTTATGCTTTTGTCTTTATTATTTTGTACTTATACTTTCTTTTGGTTCATGTTTTTTCTTTTTGTGTTAGGGATTTATTTCATTCTTTCATTTTTATTTATGTGTTTAGGGTTAGGAATTTTCTTCACTGTTTTTAATATATTTCACAGATTTCTGTTGTGTAGTGATTTTGCTATTATTATTATTATTATTATTATTATTACTCGGGGTTGAACCCCGGGCTTTGCACTTACATGCTCTGCAAATGCTGGACCACTGAGCTGCACCCCCACCTGTTTTTTTTTGTTTTTTTGTTTTTTTTTTTTTTACTTTTTGAGACAGGGTGTCAACTAAGTTACACAGACTGCCTCTGGTCTCGAACTTGCAATCTTCCTACCTCTGCCTCCCAAGCTGCTGGGATTACAGGCGAGTGCCACCACACCCGGCTCTTGCTATCATTATTTTTCAGAAATTCTTTAGTTTCTGTTTGTATTTACCTTACCACACAAGAGTTTTTTAACAGAAGGCCTTTTAATTTCCTGACAGAAAGTCTTCATGTTTTGGATTTCATTTTTAATTTCTAGTTTTATTATATGGTAACAAGGTGTCATTTGTAACATTTCTCCTTTAAGGAACTTCCTGATCTTTTATTTGTGCACTAAAATGTAGTTGATTTTTGTGCAAATTTGATGTGCGCTTTAAAGGGAAATATATTCTCTGTTGTCCAAGTATTGTATTTAATATATTTCCAAAAAGTCTAAACTTCAGAAAATGGTATTCTATTTTACGTATCCTTCTGAGTTTTGCTTTTTTCTTTTGTAATGTTAATGGATATATATGTTCATACATTAAGCTATACTTCATTCATTTTTCACTTTTCAAAATGAAACAAAAGGTCTACTTTCGTGATTATTTCATCTAAATCTTTTATATCCTCACTTTTTGTCCACTTACCCTGTCTCACACTGATTACTGTATTTCTAATTGTATGGCATCTTTTGTAAGTTATGTTTTATGTTTTATCTAAGTGATTACTATGTTATGTGGTACATAGAGTATTATATTTTTATTGGAGAATATGGTTTTAAATTAAAGTACCCTTTGTCTTATTTAATACTCTTCAGTTTTAGAGTTATTTGGTCTGATATCAAGATTTATTTTTTATTTATTTTATTTATTTTATTTTTTTGCAATACTAGGGGTTGAACCCAGGGCCTCACTCTTACATGCTCTGCAAGTGCTGTACCACTGAGCTGCACCCCCAGTCCATTTTTTTAACTTTTTGAGACAGGGTCTTGCTAAATTATGCAGACTGCCTTTGGTCTTGAACTTGAGATCCTCCTGCCTCTACCTCCTGAGCCGCTGGGATTACAGGCATGCACCACTGTGCCCGGCTGGTATCAAGATTTTAACCTGTGCTTTCTTATTGTTTTCATTTGCCTGGCTAATATTTGTCCAACCTTTCATTTTTAGCCCTTTTAAATTTGGGTGTTTTAAGTGTGCCTCTTTTACATAGTATAGAATTTGTCTCATTATCCTCTGCTCTTCTGCAGTGCGGGAGGTCCCCAGGGGCACATGCATACTAGGCAGACACTCTACCATTGAACTATACTCCCAGTCCTCATAGAATTGTTTTTTATGAGCCAATTTGAAAATCCTTTCCTTTCATTAAACAAACCAAGTCTCCTTATGCTTGTTAACACAACTATTACGTTTGGTTCCTATTATGTCATATTGTATATTATTGTATTATCTTACTAAGTATAATTGCTAGGCGTATTATTTTTGCTGTTTCTTTGGTGTTTTGACTTTACTTTTTATTTAAATGTTTTTATCACTTAAGATTTGTATTTTTACTCTAGTGGTTACTTATGTAAGCCTTTTTTTTTTTTTTCCAGTACTAGGGGGTTGAACCCAGGGCTTTGCACATACTTTGCGAGTGCTCTACCACTGGGCTGTGCCCTCAGCCCTTTTTTAATTTTTTATTGAGGCAGGGTCTCACTAACCGAAGTTACTTAGCCTGCCTCAGGCCTTGAACCCCTGATCCTCCTGCTTCTGCCTCTAGAGTCTCTGGGATTATAGGCATGGGCCACTGTGCCTGACTTGTAATACTTTTTATAGCACATCTATTGGCCCTTTTTTCTTGCTTAATCATTTGCTTTTTGTTATTTTTACATGTATCTTTTGATCCCTAGCACTGCCAGAAATAATCCAAAATAAGTGGTATTCTCTGACTGCTATCTATTACATTTGTAACAGCCTCTCCTTCCATTTTCAGTTGTTTGTTTTCCTTTGTCACTCAAATAATATTTATATGTCACTCTTCAGTGCCATTACCACTCCTCTGCATTACCCCACTGTTGTTTTTATTTTTATTTATATATTTGAGTCTTTTGGGTCTTACTGTTTCCTAGACTGGTCTTGAACTCCCAAACTCAAGCAGTACTTCTGCCTCAGCCTCCCAAGTGCTAGGACTACAGATATACACCAACATGCCCCAGCTTCCACGTTTGTTTTAGTCTTAGCCCTACAAGTGAATGTTTAAATGTTTGCCATGAGATCTTTTGCAAAGTTTTCCCAATCATCTTGTTAAAAAATGTTTTTTACCCATTTTTTTCCAAATTTTATTTTGAAAAGTATAAAGACCTGCAGAAAAATTGAAAGATTTCTCACTGCTGTTAACACTTTGCCATAGTTTTTTGGTTGAATGAGTCTCATGTGGTACAGTATCCGGGCACATTCTCTACAACATTACACCTTTGGGGTTTGTTTTTACAATGCTGGGGATCAAACCCAGGGCCTTATGCATGCTAGGCAAGTACTCAACCACTGAGCTACACTCCAAGCCCAGCTTTGAACCTTCAGAAGGAGATCATCACCAGATACAATATCTCTAGTTTATACTTTCTTTATATTTCTTAAAAATGCTGCTCCACTCTTGTTTCAGAGTATGTTGTTTTCAAATTGTCTGATGCCAGTCTGATCCTCTTGCCTTTGTAAGTTATTTCATCCTTTTGCCTGGAAGTCCAAAGGATTTTCTCAGAATATTCAAAGTCTTAGTGGTTTACTAGGGTATGCCTAAGAATTGATCATTCTTGGTTGATTTTCTCTTGTATGAAAAATGGGTACAGTCAAGTCTTTAGTTTTAGAAAAATTTGTTGGGTTATTGTTTTAAATAATAGATCCATTTCATTGTTTCAATTTTGTTCCTCAGGGACACTAATTATGTTCAACCTCCTTTGCCTTTCCTCCATTTCATTCTTCTTTGGCTCCCTTTTTTATTTCTCTGTCTTATTTTTTGTTCTCTTGGTAGTTTTCCTAATCTTCTTCAATACCTACATTAAGTTTTCATTATAGTCTCTTGTCTGTTGGCATATTTGTAGTTTGTCATTTCTAACAAAATTTTGTCTTTTTCTTCTCTGATTTTCCTGATGTCAGTCAACTCTCATTTCATCTCTTCCTATATGTTTGTTTGCTTTATTGTTTATTTTTGTTTCTTGTCCTTTTCTGCTCTTAAGTTTTAAATTTCTGATTCAGGAGTGATTTTGTATATCCGTAAAAACCATATCCCCCACATGTCTGTCAGTTTGCAGTACTGTGGGGGCTGTGATGCTAAAAGCTATGCCACTGGTATTACAGATACTGGCAGGGTCACCCATGGTGGACAAGTTTGAGTTGAGCTTCCAGACTAAGACAGACTAGGGAAAAGGACATAGCTAACCCGCTCTCGCCTGCAGCCGTAGCCCTGTGGCATCTGATCCCATCAGATCTCGGAAGCTAAGTAGGGTCGGGTCTGGTTAGTACCTGGATGGGAGACCGCCTGGGAATACCAGAAGCTGTAGGCTTGGGAGAAGGACCTGGCAACCCCCTCCCAAAAATCAATCTGCCATTGAAAACCCTATGAACAGCAGAGAAGCACTGACAATAATGTTTCCCCTGTTGTACAGAGGGTCGCTATGAGTCGGATACTGACTCGACGGCACCTAACAACAACAACAACAACAACCCGCTCTCAAAACAGCCATTGAACACCCAATCAACAGCAGAGAAACAGTGTAATATATAGTGGTGGAAAATGAGCCCCCTAGGTTTGAAGGCACTCAAAAGAAAACTGGGGAAGGGTTGCCTGCTAATAGTAGAGTCTGTCTTAATGACAGGAATGGAGTAAAGCCCCAGGGACCTCCATTTGCTGATGTGGCATGACTCAAAATGAGGAGGAACAGCTGTAAACATCCATTAGTAATTGGAATGTGGAATATACATAGTATAAATGTAGAAAAACTAGAAATCATCAAAAGAGAAATGGAACGCATAAACATTGATATTCTAGGCATCGGTGAACTAAGGTGGACTGGCAGGTGCCATTTTGAATCAGATAATCATAAGGTCTACTATGCCAGAAATGACAGGTTAAAGAGAAATGGGGTTGCATTCATCATCAAAAAAGATAAAGATCTGATCTGAAGTACAATGCTGTCAGTGATAGAATAATGTCCATATCCCTACAAGGAATACCAGTTAATATGACTATTATTCAAATGTATACACCCACCACTAAGGCCACAAATGAAGATAGGAAAGATTTTTATCAGCTTCTGCAATCTGAAATAGATAGAACGTGCAGTCATAATGTACTGATAATTACTGATGACTGAAAGGCAAAAGTTGGAAACAAAGAAGGATCAGTAGCTGAAAATATGGCCTTGGTGACAGAAATAATACTGGAGATTGCATGATAGAATTTTGTCAGACCAATGACCTTTTCATTGCAAATACATTTTTTTCACCAACATAAACAGTGACTATACATATGGAAGTCACCAGATGGAACATACAGGAACCAAATTGACCACATTTGTGGAAAGAGACAATGGAAAAGCTTAATATCAAAAGCTAGAACAAGACCAGTGCTGATTGTGGATGAGACCATCTGCTACTCTTATGTAGGTTCAAACTGAAACTGAAGAAAATTAGAACAAATGTACAAGAGCCAAGGTATGACCTTCAGTATATCCCAGCTGAGTTTAGAGATCACCTCAAGAACAGATCTGATGTGTTAGACACTAATGATCAAAGACCTGATGAGTTGTGGCATAACATCAAATACATCATGCATGAGGAAAGCAAAAGGTTATTAAAAAGATAGGAAAATAAGCAAAGACCATGTCGCATGTTGAAAGAGACTCTGGAACTTGCCCTTGAACATTGAGCAGTTAAAGTAAAAGGAATACATGCTGAAGTTAAAGAATTAAACAGAAGATTGCAAAGGGCAGCTTGAGAAGACAAAATCAAATATTATAATAACATGTCCAAAGTGCTGGAGATAGAAATACTAAGGAGAAGAACATGCGTTGTTTTTCTCAAACTTATGGAATTAAAGAAAAATTCCAGCTTTGTGTGGCAATAGTGAAACATTCGATGGGGAATATTAAATGACACAGGAAACATTAAAAGAAGATAGAAAGAATACACAGAGTCATTATACCAAAGAGAACTGGTGGATGACCAACTATTTCAAGAAATTCCATATTAGGAACCAATGGTACTGAAGGAAAAAGTGGAAGTAGCCTAGAAGGAATTGGCAAAACACAAGGCTCCAGGAATTGATGGAATACCAATAGACGTGTTTCAACAAACATGTGCAGCACTGAAAGTGCTAATTTGTTTATGCCAAGAGATTTGGAAAACAGCTACCTGGCCAACTGACCGGAAGAGATCTATATTTGTGCCTATTCCCAAGAAAGGGGATCCAACTGAATGTGGAAATTATCAAACTATATCATTAATATAACTTGCAATTAAAATTTTGCTAAAGATCATTTAAAAGTGACTGCAGCAGTATATAGACAGCAAACTGTCAGAAAATCAAGCTGGACTCAGAAGAGGACATAGAACCGGGGACATCATTGCTGATGTCAGATGGATATCAGCTAAAAGCAGAGAATACCAGAAAGATGTCTGTCTATGTTTTATTGACTATGCAAAGGTATTTGACTGTGTGGATCATAACAAATCATAGATAATATTACAAAGAGTGGGAATACAGAGCACTTAATTGTACCCATGAGGAATCTGTACATGGACCAGGAGGCAGTTGTTCAAACAGAAGAAGGAAACACTATCTGGTTTAAAAGTCAAGAAAGGTGCACATCAGGGATGTATCTTTTCACCATACTTCCTGAAACTTTTTGCCAAGCAAATTATCTGAGAAGCTGGACTTTAGAAGAAGAACAAAGCCATCATGATTATGCAGATGACACAACTCTGCTTTCTGAAATTGAAGAATATTTGAAATATTTAGATCAAGGAACACAGCCTTCAGTATGGATTGCCCCTCAAATTCAACAAAACAAAAATCCTTACAACTGTGTCAGTATGCAACTTCATGATAAATGGAGACAAGATGGAAGTTGTCCAGGATTTTGCTTAATTTGGTTCTGCAATCAACACTCATGGAAGCAGCAATCAAGAAATCAAAAGATGTATTGCATTGGGAAGAGCTGTTGCAAAAGACCTCTTTAAAGTGTTGCAAAGGAAAGATGTCACATTGAAGACAAAGGTGCGCCTGACTCATGCCATGGTATTTTCAGTCACATCATATGGTTGTGAAAACTGAACACTGAAAAAGAGAGAGAGAATTGATACTTTTGAATTATAGTGCTGGAGACAAATATTGAATATATCATGGACTGCCAAAAGAACCAACAGATCTGTCCTAGGAGAAGTGCAACCAGAATACTCTTTGGAAGCAAGAGTGGTTAGACTGCATCTTACATATTTTGGGCATGTGGTCAGGAGGGACCAATCCCTGGAGGAGGACATCATGTTTGGCAGAGAAGCAGGTCAATGAAAAAAATGAAGATCCTTATCTGGATGGATTTACACAGTGTCTACAACAATGGGCTTAAACATAAAAAAGATCATGTGCCTGGCACAGAATCGGGGAGTGTTTAGATCTGTTGTACATAGGGTTGCTTGAGTCGGATCCAACCTTGATGGCACCAAACAACAAATACTATATACTCTCAAATTTAATATGTACCCTTTCAACAGTTTTAGAGAGCTACAAAATCAGATGCAGATTAGAATCACATATGGATTGGACTCATGGTCAAGAGTTCTCCCCACATGATTCTAATCTGCGTGGGATTGTGTAGCCTTCTAAAACTGTTGAAAGGGTGTGAATTAGATTTGAAAATTTGTTTGAGAATGCTTCATATGGAGTTTTGAGTTACAGTTTTCTTTGGCTTCATGTTTGCTCTTTGGTGGGGGAGAATTTTCATCAATAGAGATTTTATGCACATTTTTGACATTTTGCGGTTATTTTGTATGAGCTGATCTGGTTTTATTTGTTCATTTGTTTTATTTGTTTCATGGTCCAGTTCCTGGGATGAGTTTCCCTGAGGTCTGAGGTGGAAGACCTGGAGGCAGCGGTGGCTTCTCTTGCTTCTGCTTTGTTCCTGCTGACTCCTTGATTCCCCTCTCACTCCCTTCCTTCCCTCTACTGCAGCATCTCCAGGGGAGACCACATCTTCTCTCAATATGTGATCCTCCTCAAGAAGCACTCCTTCTTTGAGGCTGCTGCTATGTAAGTGTCTTACCCCATAGTGGTGTGGACTATCAGGTTCCAATCTGTGCTAATATTTTGGTTTTTATCGGTTTGCTTTCTGGGAGTGGTGGTTTTGTCTGTGTTTTCTTTCAGTCTCTGTCTCATCTCTGCTCTTTTGCAGTCTTCATCCTCCTCTTGCATTCTCCATAGCAGTGGTGGTGGGTGGGCTGTGGCAATTCTTTTGGAAAAAAATCTTTCTGTTTCTAGATAGTTTGAAGGTTGTGGTATTCTCTATCTTTAAGTGGTACTGAAGGCCTGTGGAGCACATGTGGTTTTATTTTTTCTCTTTGTTGGTTTTATGGCTGTTAGATAAGAAATAAGGGGAGATGTGGAATGAGGCCACCACCATTGTTTTCCTAGCCTAATCTAAAATTTTAAGGATTATTAAATATCAAAGTAGTTTTTCAACTTTTATGATGATTTCTAATTTGCTGATTTGAGATTTTTGCTAGGGAAATATTTTCTATTGTTTATCAGTGTAACTTTATAAGAGACTTAAGTGAAAAAATCTACCCAAATCAGAGCACTAATAACTAAAATAATTAAAGTATTAGTTTTTGATTTTCAGGTTATCTGTAATAACCCCCCTTGGCCACTAAAATCAATAATTTTCACAGTAAGATTCTATTAACCTGTTTGATTTTATGTACTAATAAAAATGTTTCTGTATGCATAACTATTTCTTCTGAAGGAAAATATCACTAAATTTCAAATATTAAAAAGTCAGTTACTGTTACTCTTTTTCTATGAACTTTTTTTCATATAGTACCTTATTCATAAAGATTGAATCCTTGGTCTTTTGTAGACAAGAACTAAAAGATCCAAACAGGGAAGCATTCATATTTCAAGATTTCTAAGAAGAGGTAGAAATAGTTAATATGGAAGCAAAAGCTTGTGAACCAAATAATGCAGATCTTTTATCAAGTAGTGGCATCACATCCAATGGAGGTATGTACCCTTTATAAAATGAAATGGGAAAATATTAGAATTAAACAATTTTCATAATATTTGTCCCAGCTTCTGGCTTTTATTATGTTTTGTTTATAATTACAGGGCACAGATCATAGGCATGAATTTCTGCTGTATTGTTTATACCTGTACTTTTTGAGGAAGAAATTACTTAGACTTTTAAAGTAGCATATCTTTTTTTAGCATATGTTTACATTACTTTTTTGGTTTAAAAACTTTGTCCATGTTGAAGTGCTTCAACCTCAGCTCATTCCACGGTTTCCCTAATGCCTCCTCTTCCTCTGATGTTTCTTGGTATGCTCTAAGTCAAACTTAGGCACGGTTGTATCTCCCTCCTTGGGCATATCATCATTCTGTAATGTCATTGTCTTTATGATCTTAGCCATACAGCTTCTTGACCTCTTCAGCACTTAATGTCTTGGCCTTTACTCTAGCCAGCACTCCCTAAGCTTGGATTTAGGAAATCCAGTCTCTGTCTTTTAGCCTTCTCCCTTCCATGTTACTTGAGAGCTCCTGTTTTTTGCATAATGAAAGTAGTGATTATCAACCATTTCCCACATCAAAAAACATGTTTTTTTTTTCTTTTTAAGATTTTAAACATTTAAATGTCTGAGATTCATACCTAGAAACTCTAATTCAGTAGGTCTGGAGTGGCGGTTAGGCATCACTGGATGCTTCTGTAAAGCTCCCCAAGTGATCATGATTTACAAAAAAGATTGAAAATAACTGTCATAGATTCTTGCATTTAATTCTAAATCATCATTCCTTGAATCTGCACATTCTTTTGTAGCCAATCACTTGTTTATACTCCTTTCCCTTTATTTTTCTATTGCACTCTTTCTGGAAAACCCCAATGCCTATCAGACTGACTATCTTCTCCATTTTAGTACCAGGCTGCTGGGACATTTTTGGTAGAGAAAATAACACAGATGGGGATTTCCTACCACTTTGCACTTCAAAGTCATAGTTTCCTATCTCAGTAGGGTCCTGATGTGCCTGAGAAATACTTCTCATAATCTTAGCTAGGTCTCTTTCCAATTACCTGTAATACTTATTTCAAAATTACATTATTCCAGATGAAATCCTATCTCTTTGGCATGAGCACAGGGCTCTTCATGATCTGTCCTATGTGTTTATTCTCACATCTGGCCACTACTTTCCTTCCACCCAAAATATCTCATGCTGTCTCAAGCCTCTTGGCCTGTAGTTACAATGCTCCCATGGTTTAGAATGTCCTCTTTTCTCCTGTCCTCCAGACTAATTGTTGCTCATAAATACTTGAAGGTTCATTCAGCCAGTATTATTTGATTGCTCTTCTCCTCCAAGCCTATTTCTCTTTTCTACTTTGTGCTCAGCTCTGTCAGAACTCCTACTATCCTTTCATTTGTTTGTTTTTTCTCTGAGAACTTGTGTTCCTTCAGATTCAATAAGGGTATAACTTAGCATAATGTTTGCCACAAAATTATTTTATGAATAAGTTAATCAACAGATTATTTAATATTTAGGTTCTTCAAGCCCATTTTTTGTGTCATCTGTTCGTGGTACAATAATTGAAAACACAGCTTCAACTGGGACTGTGACACAAATTCCTTTTTTCCCTAAATATGATGTGGAACTTGATTCTCATAGAAAAATCATCCCTTACCCTGGAAAGGAACACATTGAACGTGTTTTGGAAGAATATTCTCATCAAGTCAAAGATTTGCAGAGAAGACTAAATGAAGTGAGTTGGAAGCTTCTTTTCTAGCACCTGACACCATTTGGGGGACAAGAAGGAGGCATAGTGCCTTGGAATAAACCTGAATTTCTGGAAAAAAAAAATTAACCATGGATCTATCAGTTAAATTTGTTAAATTGATCTGTGCTCTCTATTTTAATGTTAAAAATTGGGCTAATGAAAAGTCAGCATATCATCCTTGGTTTCATAATATAATTTTATTGAAATTTGAATGATTCAAAATGTTATGATTAAAAACATTTATCTGCTGTTATAATTAATAATTGCTTCATAGTTGGTTCTTCTGATGTTATGATACCTGGCTTCTCTTTACAAACAATGGTAGAAGGTAAGATTTTAGATGTGTGTGTATACATGGTAGCTAAATAGACTTCAGAAATTAATTGCTAAAGATTTCAAGTGGACCTTAAATGGAATCAAGCCAGCTTTACAGTTGCTTATTGGGGTCTAGTAGTCCACATTCTAAAAGTCAAGCTTCTTATCACCATGCACAAAGCTCTTCATATTCTAACTTCTTGCTGGTTTGTTTTAGCTTTGCCTAATACCTATTTGTATGTATCCTCTGTTCTAACCTTATTAAGCAACTTGCTCATCCCTGGATGTACCTTGCTAGTCTAGACCTCCACGCCTTTGCACAGCCCATTTCCTCTTCTCTACTTTGTCTGCCGGCGGACTCTTAGTATCTCCCATGATTCAAGCATTTCCTTCTCTGAAGCCTTTCCTCTAGACAGCATTGAGTATGTTCTCTGTACAAGTATTGCACTTTGTGCACAAGTCCTGTTTATTACATCTTTTTAATTAATTAATTAATTTGATATTGGGGGTTGAACCCAGGTCCTTACACTTGCATTTGAATGCTTTGCAAGTGCTATACCACTGAGCTGGAGCCCCAGCCCATTTTTTTTACTTTATATTTTGAAACAGAGTCTCACTAAGTTATGCAGACTGTCTCTGGTCTTGAACTTGTGATTCTCCTGCCTCCACCTCCTGAGTTGCTGGGATTACAGATGTGATGGACCATCCCTGGCTGCTTACTACATCTTTGTACTCATCCACACATTATTGTACCTCATCAGACTTAGGAAAAAAACTTTAAAGTTTTATTAAATGCTGAAAATAATGTACTACCGTATTATATACAGGTCATTCAAAGATAAAGAAGGAAAACTGGGCACAGTGGCACACACCTGTAATCCCAGCAATTCAGGAGTCAGAGGCAGATGGATTGCAGGTCCATGGCCAGGGGCAGTCTGTGTAATGTAGTGAGACCCATTCTAAAGATAAAAAATAAAAATATGGGTTGGGAGTGCAGCTTAGTGGTAGAGCACTTGCCTAACATGCACGAGGCCCTGGATTCAACTACCCATTGTTGTTAGGTGCTGTTGAGTTGGATCTGACTCACAGCCACCCTATGTACAACAGAACCAAACACTCTGACACTGTACCATTGCTGGCACTATGTCAGTACTTCTCTGCTATTCATAGGGTTTTCAGTGGCTGATTGTCTTGGGATTTTTTTCCAGAATGGGCTGCCAAATCGTTTTACCATTTTTGCAGTGCTGGGGATTGAACCCAGGGCCTCAGAGTGTGCAGAGCAAGCACTCTACCAGTTGAGGTAAATACTAGCTCTCAACCACACCGGACCATGAAGAAAGAAAGAAAGAAAGAAAGAGAGAGATGGGGGGGCTGGGGGCAGGGAGGGAGGAAGGGAAGGGAAGGAAGGAAGGAAACGAAAGAAAGAGAGAGAAAGAGGGGAAAAAAAAAAAGGAAGGAGGGAAGGAAGGAAGGAAAGGGGGAAGGAAGGAAAGAAAGAAACAATCTCCTACTTTTCCTATTCTTGGCCAAGAATACAAGTCTTTAAAAAAAAAAAAAAAGATGAATAAGATAGGACTTGTAAAGAGCTCATGGTTTTGGAGTGGAGCTGTTTATATAAAAAATAATGAAAATACCTTATGATAAATACACTGAGAAGATATATAGGGACAAAGGAAACACAGAGATAATAATGAGAAACAGAAAGTGTCTTTATTTTCTGTGTTCATCCCCTGGCAAAGTTTTTGACCCTTGGTGGCTTCTAATAAATATGTGTTAAATCAGTACCAGGATTATTTGGCTGTGTGTTAATATTTACCTGGAAGAAGGACCTGGCAACCCACTCCCAAAAAGCAATCAGCCATTGAAAACCCTTTGAATAGAGAAGCACTGACAATATACCAACTTGATGGCACCTAACAACAATATTTACCTAGTGCCTCCTATGTAACAGACATTGTGCTAGGTACCAGATGTGTAAAGATGGAAAAGATGTGGTCCCTTCCATGTACACATTTATAGTCTTGTAGTTGAGATATTTAAAGGGGAATATAATAATAGTAGTGATATCTGTACTACAGTAGGGATAAGCAAGGATGGTAAATCCAGTTGATATTGTGCATTTCTTTTCTTGATTTTTCAGCATTTGACACAAATTATTTTTGTTCCTCTCCTCTCCTCTTTTCTTTTCTTTTCTTTTTTTAAAAGGTGCTAGGGATGCAGCCCGCCTGCAGCCGTAGCCCTGTGGCATCCGATCCCGTCAGATCTCGGAAGCTAAGCAGGGTCGGGCCTGGTTAGTACCTGGATGGGAGACCGCCTGGGAACACCAGAAGCTGTAGGCTTGGGAGAAGGACCTGGCAGCCCCCTCCCAAAAAATCAATCTGCCATTGAAAACCCTATGAACAGCAGCGAAGCACTGACAATAGTGTTTCCGCTGTTGTACAGAGGGTCGCTATGAGTCGGATACCGACTTGACGGCACCTAACAACAACAACAACGGATGCAGCCCAGGGCCTCATGAATGATAGGCAGATGCACTACTACTGAGCTACATCCTCAGCCCACTATTCTTTTTCTCTTGACATGCTTTTTTTTAGTTTATAACTGTGTGTATGTGTGTCTGTGTCTCTGTGTGTGTGTGTGTGTGTGTGTGTGTGTGTGTGTGTGTACATACTGAGGCTTGAGCCCAGCGTCTCGTGCATTGTAACTGTATATTTAATTTTTTAACACCTCTTCTTCAGTCACTTCTTTGGCATCATACACTGTTCTTTATGTTTCTTGAATTTTTCTCCAAATACAAGTTTTTGGAAGTTCTTCTGTTCCTTGCATTATCTGTCTTTGATTCCTCTGGATCTTTTTTGGGGGGAGGGTGCCTGTTTAATCTGGGTCTCTGATTATACTTTTCTTCCAGTGTTCAATGTTTTTTGTTTTTCTGTTGAGACTCATGGCTGAGCAATAAAAAAGCCAAGATAAATTCTGTTCATGGGCAGAGCTTGATGGTTTGTTTTGAGAAAATTAGGTGGGACTTCAACTATTATGCTGGGAGACCGCTCAGTGCCTAATTTTAGAAATCTTTGTGAATTTCTTTGTAGTTGAACACACTGATTTTTAGAAGGCAGTATTTGTTGCCAAGTATTTTAAGTGAGTTGGAGGTGGTGTTTGACTTTTGTAAATACTTAACTTCAACTAATTCTGCTACTTTAAGGACATGCTTTCATTGTGAGCCAGAGCCAGATTTGTTTTAGATTTGTAGAGAATGGTTAAAAAGAAGCCAACCTTGAAACAGGAAAAATAGTCACTATATTCCGGTAATTGGAGTGTGAAATGATTAATTGGTCTCTGAACTACAGTAGAGAGGGAAGGAAGTACTGTACACATAAAAAGAAGTAATATGTAGCCTTTTGGAAATTATTATTGAAAGAACTGTGTTCTTCTAGGAGATTAATGTGCCTTATTTTTCCCCTCAGAGCAATGAATTGCATGAAAAACAAAAGTTTTACTTAAGACAGTCAGTCATTGATTTACAAACAAAACTTCAAGAAATGCAAATGGAGAGAGATGCCATGGCTGACATCAGGTTGGGATTTGATATGTGAATTATTTTTATTTATTTATTTATTTATTTATTTATGCAGAACTCAGGGCCTAGGGCATATTGGGCAAGTATTCTACCACTGATTTACATCCCTATCCCCGAAGTTATTTTAACATTTTACTCTTTGTAGTAGAACACCTTGTGTGAACATGAGTTTTATGAATGGTATTTCTTTTCTTTCCTTTATTTCATAGACGGAGGGAGAGTCAGTCCCAGGAGGATTTAAGAAACCAGCTTCAAAATACAGTTAATGAACTTGAAGCTGCCAAATGCCTTAAGGAGGACATGTTGAAAGACAGCAGTGCACAGATAGAGCAGCTAAGAAAAATGATGCTTAGTCATGAAGGAGTGCTTCAAGAAATCCGATCAATTTTAGTTGACTTTGAAGAAGCCTCAGGCAAGAAAATATATGAACACGACAGCATTTCTACTATGCACTTCCGCAGCTTGGGCTCAGCTATTAGTAAAATCCTAAGAGAATTAGACACAGAGATTTCTTATCTTAAAGGGAGGATATTTCCAGTAAGTGGTGAGAACACTACTTCAATTTTATATTAAAATGCAATAAGAGAATGATAGTAAGCCTATAATTTTTAAAATTCTTAAAAGTAAATCAAATTATCAGTTTTGTTCTCTGAGATAATAGAAGCTGTTTCCACAGTGATCTCTCCTAATAGGAAATTAGCTACAGTCACAGTAAAAGATTAATAAAATACATTACTGGATTTATCAAGTTTTAGTATTATTTGTTTTCATCTTTCTAAAGCATTCCTTTAGTAGAAAATTTCTGAATGTCCCAAGCTTTAGAATTACCAGTACCCAAATCAATGTCTCTTCTTTAAAACCAGCTAGAGGATCAGCTTGAAACACTGAAAGCAGAATCACAGAACAAAATAGAACTACTTCTTCAACAACATCAAGATAGGTAGGTTACTGGGTAAGGTGAAGAAAATCATAGTGAAACTATACAACAGTTTTACAGTCTCTTAGCTTCAATTCCAATCTGAATTCTAAAGAGCTCTGAGACACAGGTTTTTTTTCTTCTTGTTGTTTGTTTTCTCATAGATTTGTTGCAAACGCAGGTCAAAATTTTTTTCTGGCACTTGTTAAAGCTGTAAGGAAGGCTTTATTCAAGACTATTGCAATAGAGGTTTTGCTAAAGGGGAGAGAGAATAAGCTCAACTCCCAATACCAGTGGGGATTTATAACCAAGGAACAGGATAAGGGGTTCAATGGATGGAAAAATTATCAAGAAGAGAAATCAAAGGTTGAGGATTCTCACTGAAGGTAGGCCAAGGACTTAGAATGTCTGGACTGAAGGATAAGGAACTTGATCAGATATCAAAGGTTAATCAGATATCAAAGGTGGAAGGATTCTTACTAGGATTGGGCTGAGCCAATGACAGAACTGGCAGTAAGGTCAAGGCTTAATTCAAAGAGGACTTAGAAGAGCCTGACTAAAGTCTGATCATGGAACAAATGTCACTTATTTGTGGGCAAAACTTGGTTTGAGCTAATATAAAGCTGCTTATAGTCTTTATGATTTAGTGTGAATATTTATAAACTTGTATTCATACTATGTTTGATTTATAGGACCCTTCCCTATATCTCACTGGGAGTGTCACATAACATTTAATACTCATAGTTCTTTTGGGGGGGTGGGAGGGGCTCTTTTTATATTATCTTGGTTGACCTTGAGCCCCTGGGCTCTAGCAACCTGCTTGCCTCAGCCTGTCAAGTAGTGGGACTACAGACACACACTACCACACCACACTCAGTTCTCATAATTTATTACCATTGTAAAATAAAAAAAATGTTGAATTCTAAAACCTAGCTGACCCCCAAAAGATTTGCATAAAGGATTCTGGACTTGTCATTAAAAGAGTAGCATATACAAAGCTGAAGCAAAATACTAAATTTAAAGTGTTAAAAATCATTGATTTTTGAAATAATTTATAGGCAAAATCTCCTGTATTGACTAACAATCATCACATTCTTTTATAGGATTGAGCAGTTAATAAGTGAACATGAAATTGAAATAACAGGACTTACTGAGAAAGCTAGCAGTGCTCGAAGCCAAGCCAATAGTATCCAAAGTCAACTGGAAATCATTCAGTATGTGTGCCCTGGTGGTTAAAATTAATAGTCATTTATCTTCTTTTAAAAACTATTAAGTCATTTTCTGTTCTAAGATCTTTTAGAAATTTTTTCAACACTCAAATTTTGAACAGCAACAACATATATAATACTATCTGATCACATAACAAGTGTTATTACAAGTATTTGGGCCTCCTGGGATTGGCTATCATAAGTATTATTCATATTTCAACTGATAGGATAAGGTAAACAGATCACACAAATGTATATTTATGTATATATTTACATAAAATATATATGAATATAAAAACATAACTTGAGCTGGTATGTTAAGACTTTTTGTGTGGACATTTTCAATCATATATAAAAGTAGAGAAAAGTAGTGCAATGAACACTTATATACCTATCGCACAGCTTTCACAGTTAACATTTTTGAGCTGAAATTTTTTTTGATGCTAAAGATTGAACCCAGAGCTTTGCACATGCTCAGTCTATACTCTACCACTGAGCAATGCTCCCATCCCTGAGCTGAAACTTAAGAAGCCATTTTGTATAAGAGACAATTGACCTAATAATCCCATATAAAATAATTGAGTAGTATTATCTAAAAGATAGAGTACTCTTTGGTATCACAGTTATTCTTAGTTTGCTATTTGGTTTTATACCCCTTCTGATCCTTCTTAGAGAACAAGCAAGAAACCAAAATTCAATGTATATGCGTCAGCTCAGTGACCTGGAATCTACTGTTTCTCAGCTGCGTTCTGAATTGAGGGAAGCCAAACGGACGTATGAAGACAAGGTAAGTTAAGATTTTGCTGTTCTGCTTCCAGAGACTATTATGCACAGAATAAATAATATATTTTGAATAGTTTATTTGAAAATGAGGAATCAAAATAATAATTTACAATTAAAATCAGTATGTAAGCTGGAGTAGGAAAATGCTAAGTTAAATTACAAATAAACAATTATTATTTAACTTGTATGCTCAAATTAATTCATTCTTAGAAAAACATTTTTATATACGTCAAGTAAGTTTCTAAAACAACTTAGTTCAGAGGATGAGGATGTAGTTTAGTAGTAGAGCACTTGCCTAAAAGTTAGGACTATCTTGATTATTTTTATAAGGCTTGGCTTTAGCATATACTTTATTAATATCTGGCCCACTCCTACTACTCAGTGTTTTGGGGGCCTACTTCCTCTCTTCAGCTCCTAATCATTAATCATTTCGTCTCTAGCACAGATTAATTAGCATAATTAAATAGAAATTAGGAAAATAAATCCTTAACTTTCATCGCATAATTCTCTTAAAAGCAGATATGAACTAAAATTTAATATAGTTTTTATTCTTTGTTTTCCGCAGCTAAAGAGAAATTATTTGATGTCATTATCAACTACTTATTCAGAGCTTAGGTTTTTGTTAATTTCAGCCATTTGTAAAACAATAAACATCCTAAAACCAACCAGCCAAACAAAAAATAAAGCAAAGACCTGCCATTTAGAGAGGCTCATGTTCTTTACTCCCTGTGAGAAGGGTGACTGTACATTGATGTATGCATGAAACAGTCTCAGTTTATGCCTGCTCCAGTGTCCTGTTTCGTGAATGCTGCCTCTCATCTGCAGTGTCCCAGTTTTGAAAATAAATCCATTGTTAGTCATCCTATCTACAAGAGACCCTAAAGAGAGTATTACATAGACAATTTAGGTATATAGTTCTAAATATCACATTCAGTCAGTTTCTCACATCTTAGTTATTTGGAGCAGTATGTTAAAAAGAAATAGAATATAAGAAGGCTACCAGACTCCCTTTATAAAATGAAACCAATTATATGGAGTAAAAGTGAAGGGAAAAAAGCTCTATTTAGGGAAAATTGAATATCACAGCACTAATTCTTGCAGACGTTAGCCCTCCTTTGGGCAACTCATTTTAATTTCCACTGCAGCTCTAGTGCTGGCCACAGGAAGATGCTATTTTTCCTTGGTTTAAGCGTGGAAATTAGACCTTGACCTTTAACTCCTGTAGCAAGCTAAAGATGGAAAATTTAGACGTGACTTTACTAAAGGCTAAGCAATGAAGAGTAACATGAAACTGTTTAATCGTAGTAATAGATCTGGGCCTTCTACTGGAGCATCTTTCAGACTTTTTTTTTTACTATTTACAGTAAGAAAAATAGCGCATCTTATGATCTAGTCTGTACATACAACTGAAGCATGTTTCACAAAATAATATTTGTCCCTATTACATGTGATGTGGGCTATTTTTTGTTCTCTTCAGATGCTGATTTGAAGCTAATTTAAACTAATCTTATGATTCACTGGTGGGTCATAATTTGAATAACACAACCACACACCACCTCCTTTGTAAACTTCTTGCACAGCTCTTAACCTAAATCCTTGAGGCAAGGTCATTTCATTCACTGCCACCTCCAGGCAGCCTCGAGGGACCTTATTTTGCTTAAAGGCTAGACCCAAGAAACAGAAGCCCAGAGAGTAACAGTTGGGCTTTTCTGCCTCTCAGAGGCCCATTTTTTGTGTTCTAGTTTCTTTTCTCAGGACAAGCTTTTCCCTTGATGATTGATAGGAATGTCCACCTCATTCTGGACAGACCAGTCCTACACACAGAGCATGACCTCCCTCTACAGAACACAAGACAGAAGGGTCGTATGATTTTAGTACTTCATGGGCTGGGAAGATGCTGTATTAATTGGTTCTAATGGAGGTCAGCATGTTGGTCAGTTGGTAGATTGCCTCTCTGAGGTCTTGGGTTCTTTCCCCAGCACCGCAAAATGAGAGAGGGATCTGGAAGCCCACTCCTGAAACAATCCTGAAAACAATCAGCCACTGAAAACCCTATGAATAGCAAGGAAGCACTGACATAGTGCTGGGCATGGCACAGGGTCGGGAAGTGTTTTGTCCTGTTGTAATAGGGTTGCTATAAGTCAGACTTGACTCCAAGGCACCTAACAACAACAGCAAGTGGAGGTCAATACATTGGCCAAAATATGAGAGCTGACAATCTGACAGTGAGAGAGGAAGTAGGAGAACTATTGTGCTATACTTCTATGCTACAACTGATATTCATGACTAAATACCCAAACCATTTCAAAAAGACTAAGTATGCATTGTTTATTGGCAGAGTAAAACATTTGAAAAGTCACAGAGTACTCAATAAAGCTCAGCTTACCTGTGTTTTCTTATACATAATTTGTAATTACTGTAGTTTTCCTTTATAATGTTGTTTGGCAAAATTATACCTTTGTGCGCCTCACCCATCGTTTGATAATTTGCAGTTAGTCTGATATATATTGTCATGCTGATAAAATCTAAATTAGGACGTGATGAGAAATTTAATAAATGCTGCAGTATGTATCTAAATAATATTAAAACAATTTTCTGAGTGTTTATAAACATTTATGTCTTATGGCATTGTAGAAGCATAAGCGTCAGAGAAATGGCTGCAAACTTTTTATATGAACATTTGTTTTGGGATTATATACATGTGAATATGACATAGAGTCATTCTTTTATTTTGCTCTAATATAGATAATGGATTACCAAGAATCTTGGCAATCTTACATAGTAAACAATTCATAGAAATCAGAGGGGCAGCCAAGTGTGGTGGCACATACCTATAATTCTAGTACTTGGGATGCTGGGGCAGGAAGATCTGGAGTTCAAGGCCAGACGCAGCCTGTCCAACTTGATAAGACTTTGTCTCAAAAGTAAATAAATAAATAAATAAATAAATAAATGGACTTAGGGTGCAGCTCAGAAGAGGAGCACTTGGCTAACATGTGCAAGGTCCTGGGTTCGACCCCCTAGTACTGAAAAAACAAGTGAAATTTGTATGAAAAAGAAAGTTAAAGGATGTTTTAATATTATACATTAACTATTTTGTCAGAGACAATATTAGCATTTTTTCCTGATATCAGATCCCTTCATTTAGAAAAAGTGTTTATAATTTAAAAAATTGATGATATAACCAGGCACAGTGGTACAGCCTGTAATCCCAGCAGCTTGGGAAGCTGAGGCAGACAGATCCTGGGTTCGAGGCTTAGAGGCAGGCTGTGCAACTTAGTGAGAACTTGATTCAAAATAAAAAAGTTACAAATGGGCTGAGGGTGAAGCCCAGTGGTAGAGCACTTGCAAAGTATGTGTGAAGCCATGGGTTCAACCCCCAAGTACAACAAGAAAAATTGATGGTATGACAAGTCTGAACAGAACTTTTCTAACTAGAATGCATAAATGAAGAGAAAACCCATTTAGGAAGGTAATGTCACTTCTCAGATTAACAAAAGTATTTTCATATTGGTGAAAATTGAAATTGTATTTCAAAGAAAATTTTAGATGTAGCTTTTGTAGCTGACAAAAGTGTTTTACTGTAATGCTGTTTTCTATTCTTCTCTTTCCCTTTTAGGAGAACCTCCAGAATTCCCCTTTACGAATTTGGACCAGTAGAAGCTGTCACTATTGGCTCTGTAGATTTTGGCTTTACTCTTAACTTTCGCTTTTTGACAACTAAAATATCTCATGGTCTCTATTCTAAGTTTATGTCTCCTAAGTTTATTTTTACTTTGAAAGTAGTTGGGGGCTGAATTTCATGCTCAAAAAGTGAAGATTTAGTAGCACTGGCTGGAGCTATATATTGTGCTGGAAGATTTCTTGCAAATGCTTTGCATAGTTCTGCCAATGCATCTTCTTGCTGACCTGCAGCATCCTTCATCACACCATGTCTGTGTCTTTTCAGGCACAGCAGCAAAATAGAACAAAAATATCATCACCATAAAAACAAACAAAAAATGAATATTATTTCTAAAATCAATGATTAGGAGACCCCCATACTCCTTTGTTCAATGATCCAAACCAAAAAAATGGATTTGTAGATGGTGAAAGGGAAAACCAGTGCTGCTATATAAAAAGAAAAGAAAAAAAAAAAAACCTTTACTATATCTCAGATGTCAGTATTTTTTCTGGACATTTTTAAAGGCTTTTCTTTGTAGTTTTTTGTTGTTTTTTTCACAGCTGTTTGTTTTAGCTCAGCTGCTACTTCAATGGTTTTCCCTTTCACACTCCATTTATCTTTTTGATTGATTAATTCATATAAATGTTTTTACTTTAAAAAGTGAAAGGTAAAAGCAGAGCAATAGCAGCTGAGTCAGTACTGACAACTACAAAAGTAAGGTTCCTGCAGGGGTCTGGAGGAACTTCTCATACATAATAAGCAGAAAGAAAAGATTTGGCTCTTTTCTTTCTTCTTTCCTTCCTGACTTTCTAACTTACTTACTTCTCTCTCGTTCTGCCCAACCCCCATGGATGAAATGGTCATTCAGAATTTTTTTAAAAGTGCTACCTGACCTTAAAAAGCAAGTCTTCATTTAAACTTTTAAAGCACGTATACCAATATTTTCTTGCACAAGGACAAAAGTGGTTTCTGACCAGCTAGGAGTAGAAAATATTTGCTTTAGCCATATGATTAGTTCAAATTGAAAGTGTGCTTGTTAAATTTATAGCTCGAAAGACAGGTAGAAAATACAGAATTTCAGCTTTATTGGTACTGTTTTTCTAGTGTAAAAAATATTAGAAACAGGATGGAATGGAACATAAGAGATCATCTGCAATGTTCTGTAAGGTTGTACATGAGAAAAATTGAAACAGAGGTCATGTGACAGAACTTGGGCTAGAATGTAAGCCATTTGGCTCAGCCTAATCTTACCATCTTTCAGAATACACAGTCCTTGCCACAGTTTCCAATTTTGACCTGAAGTATTCTTAATGTCTTTACGGAGTGTGTACTATCTTAGTGTTTCCTGATAACGATAGACAAAGAGAGTGTATCAACCTACATTGTTCAGTCATTTTTCTCAGGAGGTTACATATGTACAGAGGCTAAATTTTTATGTTTTTTTCCCTTATATGTGCCCCCAAAGGAGCACAAGAGTAAAAGTATATTTTTTAAAAAAAATTTTATGAGTATATGTGGTGCTGGGGATTAAAGCCAGGGCCTTACACATGCTAGGCAGGTGCTCTACCACTGAGCTACATCCTCAGCTCAAAAATACTTATTGTAGGATTATTAGAGTCTAGGAACACATTTTTGTTAGTAAGCTAATATTTTATTGTCCTTAACTCTTGTGAAATACTTTTTTAACATAATGTATAATTAAATATAATCAGTAATCTAATATTTTATGTATAGTTTATTTTTATAAAGTACTTTTTATATATTGCATATAACCAAATACAAAGTTGGTTTGAAAATATATTTTAATCTATATTGTGAACCATATAGGCTATGATTCTACATTATAGCTAAATGTGAAACTGTTTGGTGGTCCAATATTAGCACTTTCTAAAGTCATATATGTATATGTATATAGATATATAACTTCTATGTATTTGTGCTTACCATTTATCAAAGATTGTTGAATGTATGTTGAATTAATAAATGAAGATTTTAAATACATCTGGTCCAAATAAAAATAAACTAAAAAGTCATCGAGAGAAAGTTTGTCTTGGTCATATGTTCATAGTTAAAGGTTTGATCACAGTACATCACCCAAACTAAATTTTGTTCTTGACAGATTTGGAAGCCTATTGAATAAATGCCTTAGAAGTAGAAAGAACGAAATATATAGCCTTTCTCCAGATATGAAAGAATTCTTTCTAGAAAGTAGATGGTAAAACAGTACTGTAGATGTTGTTGTTGAGGATCAGATATCACTATATAATACTACGTATCATGTCTTCATTATTTTAACATTTATTTTCTAACTCATTATACTATATGGTTCAGCTAAAATTGAAATCCTGAGTCTCCTTAGTCTGAGACACCAGGTCAGTCTGCACTACACCCAGAGAGAGAGAGAGCTGCTGGTACAGGATCAGCAGTGAGGCAGCTTCTGTCCTTGTTTAGAGGTCCCATAGGCTGACGAATTGAGGACAGAAAATGTTCAGTCTTTTTTGTTTGATATGAGTGATTCAGTAGAAGAAATTTTTCTTTCCCTTCAAACAGATCAGACAGCTGCCCTTTCTATGGGAGGAAAAAAACAATCACAATCCTTTAAAATTGGTACTCTGATTCCCATTTTATAGATGAAGAAAATGAGGTTTGGAATTGTTACATAAATTGACCAACTGTATATTTCACCCAACTATAAATTTATAAAATATGCATTCATTCATCCGTTCAAAATATATTGGCTATATAATGACAATAGCTTATTGTCATACATTCTTTTATATTTGATTGATTACTGAAACTCTGATATTCTAAAAAAAATAAAGCTCTTCTAAGTTTGTGTACAGTCTACAGCAAATTATTTATGCCACAGCAAGCTCCCTTACACACTAAATTACAGAACATATCTTCACAGAAGATAAATCTTTAGTGTTACAGACAGTGCCCAAATCCAACAGTGCCAAATATTTCATTTTGGCTAATTTGCCTGGTTAAATTGTACATAGATCTTAAGTTTGGAAAACTTTGCAAAATATACTACAGTAAACTTTTATCTTTACCTCAAATATAACATTTTATTTTTGAAAGACTACTAATTTTCTATAACCCACTGACTTAGATTCCTTTCAATTTGTGTTTTAGATAGAAGAGCTGGAGAAGCAGTTAGTCCTTGCCAACTCAGAGCTCACTGAAGCTCGCACAGAACGGGATCAGTTCAGTCAGGAATCTGGAAATTTGGATGATCAACTTCAAAAGCTGTTGGTAAGATAGTGCTCTAAAATATGAATGAGAGCTGGGCCTGGTGGCACACACCTGTAATCCCAGCGACTTGGGTGGCTGAGGCAGAGGATCATAAGTTTAAGGCCAGAGGCAGTCTGTGCAATTTAGCAAGACCCTAAAAAATAGAAAAAGGGGTTGGGGATGTGATGTGGCTCAGTGATAGAGCACCTGCCTAGCATGCATGGGTCCCTGGATCCAACCCCCTAGTGCTAAAAAAAAAAAAAGAAAAAAGAAAAAAGGAAGAAATAAAGAAAGAAAAGGAAGAATAATAATTCTGGGAAGTTTTTCCACAAAATATTTTGCAAAACTAGTTTGCTTCATAAAATTTTTGCAAAATATTTGTATATACACAATAGAATATCATTTTAGACACTATTCAAGTGTTGCATATAACATAGTATTCTTTGCATTGTATTTTTTTTTCTTAAGCAACAGTTCTTAGGGTGTTAGGTAAAGGGGATCCTCAGGTAGCTCTAGTCTTTCAATTAGAACTGTATTCGACTAAAGTGAAGTAGTGGTGTGTTTATTTTGAAGTCAAGTAACATTCAAAATACATAGAAGTTATGTATGTAGAAATTTCAAATAGGGGCCTACAGGAAATTTTTAGGAAAAGGAACAGACAGGAGCATTGTGATAACAGTGAAGCTGTTCTCTCTTTGAGATACTTTGGTTGGTTGATAGGTGCCATTGAGTTTGGTCCAACTCACAGTGACTCTCATAGGTTTTTCAATGGCTGATTGTTTGGGGACTGCTTCAGGACTGGATTGTCACATCCTTCTCCTGTTTTTTGCTGTGCTGGGGATCAAACCTTAGTCTCAGAGAGTGCAGAGCAGCACTCTACCAACTGAGCTAAGCCCCAGCCCTTTTGAGATACTACAGGCTGAGAAATTTGAGGAAGAAAGTATTTCGTCCCCCTTTGTGTGCGATGTTGGTAAAACAGCAGAATAAATCTCTTCCTTCTTTACCAAGCCCCATGCTAGGGCTTCCTGCTCTGCTGGTAAAGCATCTGTCCTTTGCAGGCTGGCAGGGCCAGTGAGCTGTGGTACAGGTAGACCTGACTGCTAGGTGCCAGAAACTCTCTACACCTTGGGGAAGTCCTTCCTTTCTTTCCTGAACCTGTTGAATGTTTCCCTCTAAGGTACCTCTAAGATCTTGGAGATTAAGTATAAGATCCTTAAGCCTATCCCTACTTTTCACCCTTACCAACTCCACCCCCTCAAGACCCCTCCCCTGGAGCATGGCCATCATCTCCTTACAAGTGTTCTTAACTAGTGTCTCCCACTTCCATCTTTTATGTAAAGGGCTGCTGTACTTACCTTGCTAAAATATTTCTCTGATTAGGTCACACTCCCACCCAAAATGACTCTCTCTATAAAATCAGACTGTGATCTCACCCCTGCCTTCCTTTCTAGTCCTTCCTTTCTACCTGACCCATTGCCCTGAGCAAACTGCGCATGCCCCCTTCCCATCTTGTTTTATCTCTGTATCTTCAAGCTGCTCTCAAGGTCCAACTCAAATGCCTTCCTAAGAGTGTCTCTGCTATACCTTATTTCTGTCCCTTTACTGGAAAACCACTTCTAGTTATTCATGTCTGTGTCTTATCTTCCTTCTTGGGTGATAAATCCTTTGAAGGTCAGTGTGTCCTTGTTCTTCATACTCTGGCTATAGAATTTTTTGCAAATGGTAAACACTGTAGATTTTTCGTAAGTGATTGAAGAGGGAGGGGAGGTAATTCTTTTCTTTTCTTTTCTTTCTTTTTTCTTTCTTTCTTTCTTTCTTTTTTTTTTTTTTTTTTTTTTTTTTTTTTTTTTTTTTTTTTTTTTTTTTTTTTTTTTTTTTTTTTTTTTTTTTTTTTTTTTTTTTTTTTTTTTTTTTTTGTGGTACTTGGGGTTGAACCTAGGGCCTGATGCTTATTTCCTTTGCAAGTGCTGGACCAAATTACACAGATTGCCTCTGGTCTCGAACTTGCAATCCTCCTGTCTCCACCTCCTTAGCCACTGGGATTACAGGTGTGCACCACCACACCCGGCTTGAGGGAGGTAATTTTAATTACAGCCCAGAGGCCTCTATGCCATTTTTGAAGCAGCATATGGAATTACTGTTATTCTTCTAAGCTTTTGAGCATTTTTTTTCTTACAGGAACGCACTTGATGTGAAGCATGATATCTTTGTTAGAAAATTCAAGACTTAAAAACATGATGGCTAGTCTAGTCTAGTCCTTAAGATTAATTTGTAATGCCAAAATGTTTTTGTTTTGTTTTCGTGCTAGAGGTTCAACCCAGGGCCTGTGCATGCCACTGAGTGACACTTCCAGCCCCTGTAATGTTAAGTTTGCAAACATTGGCCTATTTCTCAAGGAAAAATCACTCTTAATCAAACCATTGAAATAGAATCAAATTGCAAAATCAAAAGTTTCTCAGATAATTCCAAGACTATATAAGGAAAGTAAGAGTTTCACTTTAAGTATGTAATACCAGGTGGGGGGAAAAGTATTCCTTGCTTCTTTTAGGCAGATCTACACAAAAGGGAGAAAGAGCTGAGTCTGGAGAAGGAGCAGAACAAGCGTCTGTGGGACCGAGACACAGGCAACAGCATCACCATCGACCACCTGCGGCGGGAGCTGGACGACCGGAACATGGAGGTGCAGCGCCTGGAGGCTCTGCTCAAGGCCATGAAGAGCGAGTGTCAGGGCCAGATGGAGCGGCAGGTCAGGGCACACAGGCTGGGCCAGCACCAGTGGCTTCTTGTGGGGGAGAATGTATTTTATGTCTACTGGTAGAGCTTTTCTTTTATCTTTTTTATATATGAACTTAAGACAGCTCTAAAATAAATCTGTGGATTCTGTGAGCAGTTTATAAAAACTTGGCATTTTTCCATATTTTTGACCCCTCATTAACCGTGTTAGGCTTTATCTCATTTGCATATTGTGAAATAAATAAACTTGCATAAATCACTTTTTCATTTTCATCTACAAATTGGTAACCCAATAATTTGCTTATTTCTGCTGCAGAAAAGCCCAAACTATCAGGAAATGTGAGCAGCAGCCCAGTTGGAGATTTACAACAGATTTGGTTTTTTGTTTTTCCCCTAAAATCGATCCCTTCTCCTTTTCTCCCACTGAGGACTGGCAAGTGCACTCCATTCCAGTGCAAAATGAAGCCTGTTTTCTTAACAGTTGAACCTTCAGTGCCATGAGGGTAACTGTGCCAGTTTCTGCCACAGAAACATAAAAAGCACCTCACAAACATATTAGCTTCCCAAGTGTGAAAGCAAACCAAAGGGACCAATCTTGGTTTAGACCAAGGCAAAGCTGTTTCTCTTATTTCCTCATCTAACCTGTGTAGGAAGAAAGATAGAAGGAGCACCTGGAAGTTAGAATCTTGCCCTTTTCCAAACAAGGACCAGTCGATATGAATATGTTAGATAAAAGCCATTATCTCTTTTTCCCTCAGAAATAGAATTTAAGAGAGAGGGCCAAACATGGTAGCACATGCCTGTAATTCCATCAGTGAGGCAAGAGGATTGCAGATTCGAGGCCAGCCTGGGCTACCTAGCAAGACCCTGTCTCAACAACCAACAACAATGGCAAAAAAGAGTGAAGGGGAAGGTTGGAGGGAAGTAGAAAATGAGGGTAGTAATCATCAATCCTACCAACCTGCCCCCTAGTCATCAGTGTTATCTTAATCTAAAGTAACACAGAAAACATCCTCAGAGAACCCCAAACTTCCTACCCTGGAAACCACTAGGGAGAAGCATCGAACCCTATGAATAGCAGAGAAGCACTGACAGTAGTGCTGGTTGACATAGTGTCAGAGAGTGTTTCGTTCCGTTGTATATAGAATAGGGTCGTTATGAGTCAGACCTGACTCAATGGCATCTAACAACAATGACAACTACTACTTGTCCTAACGCACATGTTATCCTTCCACATGCTGTCAATCATGGACTTTTGATAGCAAAACAATTTAAATTAGTCTACCTAGACTATGGGCTAAGGTTTAGCTCAGCTGGCAGAGTGCTGCTCCACACTTTCTGAGGACCTGGGTTCCATCCCCAGCACTGCAAAAATGGGAGAACCATGTGGCAGTCCACTCCCCCCCAAAATAATCCTGAAACAATCAGCCGTTAAAAACCCTATGAGGGTCACAATGAGTCAGAGTCGACTCGATGGCACCTCATAACAACAACCTACACTATCCAATGCATGATTTCATGCTTTTGAGTTAACTTATCGTAGCTCTTGAGGCTGCCTGTAGCCAACTTCCTCAACCCAAGAAACTCTCCCTTCTTTGTTATTAGATGGCGGCAATTCAGGGGAAGAATGAAAGTCTAGAGAAAGTGTCTTCCCTGACCGCACAGCTTGAGTCCACCAAGGAGATGCTGCGCAAAGTGGTGGAAGAGTTGACAGCCAAGAAGATGACCCTGGAGAGCTCAGAGAGGACGGTATCAGATCTGACTTCTTCCCTCCAGGAAAAAGAGCGTGCCATCGAGGCCACCAACGCAGAGATCACCAAGCTCCGCTCCCGAGTGGACTTGAAATTGCAGGAGCTGCAGCACTTGAAAAATGAAGGGGATCACCTCAGAAATGTGCAGACAGAATGTGAGACACTCAGGCTCCAGATGGCAGAAAAAGACAAGGTGATCGAGATTTTGCGCCAGCAGATTGAAAACATGACGCAGCTGGTTGGCCAGCATGGAAGAACTGCTGGTGCTATGCAAGTAGAAAAAGTTCAGCTGGAGAAAGAGATTAATGATAGGAGATTGGAACTTCAGGAATTTAAGGTCTGTACAGGTTTTTGTTTGTTTAGCTTCTAAATTTTCTTTTTTTCTCATAAGCAAGAATGACTTAGTTTACTGAAAAGGGGTTCTTGGTATTTGTGGACCTTCTAAAGTGGAAAGTATTTGTTTTGGTGTGCATATGTGTGGTTTTGAGAAAGGACTTATACTTTTATCACTTCTAAAAGGAGTGGATGGTCCCTAAATGGTTCAGAATCATGGGTATAAAAGAAAAATAATCAGGTAATGCAATTTGTCTGTGAAGTCTTTTCTGATCCCATAGTTTGAGATATTTTCTCCCTTTTCAGACAGACCTAAATTTGAACTCCATCTCCCACCACTTAGCAACTGTACATTATTGAACTGTTCCCTGAATTTCAACTTCTATGTCTATTAAACAAAACAAAGTAAGATAACAAACAAAACAGAAAACCCCAATAACCTTGTTGGGTTATTGTGAGACTTAAATTTTCAAAAATATGTATATATATCAGTCTTAGTCTGGTTCTTGGCCTCTACAAGATGTTTAGTAAATATTAGTTCCTTTCCCCCACTCCATTCTCCTTCTCAACTGTATCACACTTTATTTCTGCCTGTTATAACGTAGATGACATTCTGTATTGCACTGTGTTTAAAAGTCTATTTTTCCCCTTTAAGACTATGGACTTCATAAAGCAGAATGTACATCTTATTCATCTTTATATTTCCTGCCTCATGTCTTTGTGTCTTGCTCCCAGAAGGTCCTTAGTAAATATTTATCCAATTCTAAAATGATTCAAGGAATTTTTTAAACGTTCTATTTCCTAAGCTTTATGCCACCTTTATCTCTGACTTGGTGTGTTATAAGAGACACATTGCAGAAACTTTAGATGCTTCATTCTAAAAATAGAGCCAGCAATAGATTATTATCTATCTCATAGATTTTTTGTTGTTGTTGTTCTTTTTCTTCTTGTTAGGTGCCGTTGAGTCAGGTCTGATTCATAGATACCCTGTGTACAACAGAATGAACACTCCCCCACACTATGCTATGTCAGTGCTTTTCTATTCATAGGGTTTTCGATGGCTGATTATTTTGAGATTGCTTTGGGAGTGGATTGCCACGCACTTCTCTCATTTTTTCATTGCTGGGGATGAAACCCAGGGACTCAGAGTGCACAGAGCAAGCACTCTACCAACTGATCTAAGCCTCAGCCCCTGTCATAGATATAAGTTCATTATATAAAAAATCTAGAATTTTCTATTGCTTAGGCTTTTGCTTGATTATCTACTTTTTAAATGGCCAAACTCAACATGAAAAGGCCATAGAAAGGCTTCTCAGTGGCCAGCCCTACAATGAAAACTTTAGAATAGATTTGCATACAGGGCAGAACATAT
Source organism: Pedetes capensis (assembly GCA_007922755.1). Lineage (NCBI taxonomy): Eukaryota > Metazoa > Chordata > Mammalia > Rodentia > Pedetidae > Pedetes > Pedetes capensis. The sequence goes on from VMDO01004194.1 coordinate 113,571, forward strand.
TAGGGAGAAAAAGGATGGTGGTTATGCCTTCTTGCCTAAGAAGATAGATTCCTAATTTCTCTTTCTTTTCTTTCCTTTCCTTTTCCTTCCTTCCTTCCTTTCTCTGTCTCCCCCCCCCCTTCTGTCTTTCTTTCTTCATTCTTTTCCTTTTTGCAGTATTTGAGGGTTGAACCCAAGGCCTTACACATACTTTTCAAGTGCTCTACCACTAAACTGTACCCTCAGCTCATTTTTTATTTTTGTTTTATTTTGAATTAGAATCTCACTTAGTTATGCAGGCTGCCTCGGGCCTTGAACTTGTGATCCTCCTGCCTCCAGCTCCTGGGTCACTGGGATTACAGGAATGTGCCCCTGTTCTCAGCTGGATTGCTAGTGTTTTTAGGGCAACAAATAAGACAATCCTACTGAATTTATACTCTAAAAATTAAATCAATTTAATCCTTATAAAAACCTTATAAGGGAAGCACTATTATTATCTCATTTTATAGATGAGGAATCTGAGACACAGAGATAAAATAACTTGCTAGAGAGTAGCACTGCTTTGGGACTTGACCCTATGTACTATATGACTAGATGTTACTGCACAGAGGTTCTTGGTATGAAACAGAATCACATGGAGACCTGTTAAAATGCAGCCTTCTGGGCTCTACTCCTTAAGTATTTGATTCAGTAGGTCTAGAATGGGTCCTGAACGTTGATATACGGAACAGGCTTGCAAAAGTGCTTATTGTGCTGGTCCAGAGCACACACATGAAGACCTATGTTGGAATACTTCAGGAGAGTGTGGATCATTATGACTAGAGAAGCCATAGAAGGCATCAAAGAGAGGTAGGAACTTGGGCATAAAGTATGCAGAAGGGAAAAAAGAAGATATTCTAAGCAAGAGGATGAAGCTAAGTCTGTAGTTTAGCCTGGAAATGATGTGAGAGTTGTTAAAGGTTTACAGTAGGGAGTGGGAGTGACATGAAAAAGCAGTATTAGAAGTTAATCTAAGTATACAAAAATGGACTGCAGAGCATAAAACTAATCTCTACTTCCCAAATATGGAGCTGGAGCCATTAGGTAAAGAGTACTTAGGTGAGAAGGGTTCCACACAGAAGTAATGACTGCGAGTTATGCAACACTTGAGCATCAATGCCTCATCTACTTCCCACCACAATACAGAGGGGCATTGTGCAGTGGGAGCCCTAGAAGGTGTGGTTTCCTCTCCTCTCTTTAGTGTGGGTGCTGCACACACTGACAATGGAGAAGCAGGGTGAACCTTCTCTGAATTACTGTAGCTCCTCAATGACAGACCCTTTTTTAGATAAACGAAGAAAGGGCTGAATGTCTATCAGCTCGTCTAAGAGGTAGAACAGGAGCAACACTTGCCTGGGACATGCTGTGACTCCTCAAGCTGCCCCAGGAGAACCTTCCTCCTACCTCAGCCCATGAGGCCAGGTAGACTTTGCAGGACAGTTACTAGGAACAGCTAGCCAGGGATGAGATTGCTCTGTTTAGAGCCTTCAGCACCCAAGCCCATGGGTAATCAGACAAGCCTGGTGTAACCCACGGATCCTTTTTGAAATAGCTAGAAGCTTGATATATTTTTACATTTCAAATAGCATTAGCCTCTAATTTATTCTATTATTATAGCAAATTGCATTGGCTAGTACTACATCATATTTAGGGCCAATAAACCTTAATTGTTGTTAGGTGCTATTCAAGTCAGTGTCCAACTCATAGCAGCCCTACATACGGCTGGTGAAATAGTATTGTCGTGCTTCTCTGCTACTCATACGGCCTTCTGTGGCTGATTGATTCTTGGGAATGGGTTGCCAGGTCCTTTTCCCAAGCCTACAGTACCTGGTGTTCCCACGTGGTCTCCTAAATACTAACCAGGCCCAACCCTGCTTAGCTTCCAGATCTGACAGGATCGGACTCCACATGGTACGGCTGCAGGCAGGCCTTAATTGAGAGGACAATATGATAACCCAAGAAAAGTAAATCACTTTTCTTTTTTTAAAATCTTTAATTTTTATTATTTTTTTTATGTACTCGGGGGTTGAACTCAGGGTCTTGTGCATACTTTCCAAGCGCTCTACTGCTGAGCTGCACCCCCACTCTTTCCCAACCTTTTTATATTTTTTATCTTGAGACAGGGTCTTGCTAAGTTATGCAGCCTTCGTCTGGCCTCAAACCTGAAATCCTCCTGCCTCTGCCTCCCAAGTTGCTAGGATTACAGGCATGTGCCATCAAAGCCAGCCGTAAATTACTTTACAAAAGGCATTTACTTGGCAAAAATCTAAACCAGTTATGCCCACTAGATATGTAATGTGAGCCACATATATAAATTTAAGTTGTTTAGTAGACATATGAAAAGAAACACGTGAAATTAATTTTACTAGCATTTTATTTAACTCAGTATCTAAAATGTGGTTTTATATTGTAATCAATGGAACAAATTATTGAGATATTTTACATTTTTTAATACAAAGTATTTGAAATATGGTATGTGTTTTACACTTAGCTAGCCACACTTCAAGTGCTCAATAGTTACATGTGGCTACTGTGCTAGTGCAGACTTAGACCCGGGAAGAGAAGGCTATCTCCTAGGAAGTACCCCCAATACAGAGGGAGACAATTGTGAGGTATTTATGGTCATCCACATAAGTGATGGCATCCAGACTTCCAGGTTGGGCAGGAGTTGGTGAACAGTTGGGCGTTAGAGGCCATGGACAGCCAGCATTGAGGCTTCAAATTTACATGCCTGAGTGCCTAGCAACATGGTAGCACCCATAATAGAGAGAAGAGTCAGGAAGAAGTGGAGAGGAAAAGCCCATTGTGAAGAAGAAATAGGAGTGCTTCAGTCAGTGTCTGCAGAAGCATGTTAAGCTGAGAGTTTCTGACAGTTGGAAATGCCAAATTAGAATTTTCATATTCATCTTCCCTACTCTATTTGAAGGCCCAGATTCAACTGCTTTGAACCACCTGGATATCACTTCTCTTGTTTGTTTTTCCTGTCTTCTTCTCTCTGGTCTCAGTGCCTCTACTCCTGTCCTCAATTCCACCATTGGTTATTCTTCACACAGGAGCCAGAATTATATGTTTAAAACATTATATTACATCACTCCCATGCTCAAACTAATGACTTCTTATTTCACTCTGAATGAAGGACCGAGTCCTTACATTGCCTGTGAGGCCAACTTCGTCTTGCCATGACTCCCTGTCCGACCTCACCTCCTACTTTCCTAAGTTCACTCCACTTTAGCCATACTGATGATCTTGTTGTTCTGTAGACACATTTCCCAAGCCCAGAGCTCTCCTCCAGCTCTCTATATGGTTTGCTCTTTCATCTCCTTGAGATTTCTCCTCAGATGTCACCTTGTCAGTGAGACCTTTCCTGACCTACTGTGTCAGGGTCCCCAAGACCAACCCCAGGTTTGGTGGTTTTATGAGAGGACTCACAGGTCTCTTCATAGAGCAATACTTATTGCTGTGATTTATTACAGCAAGAGGATACAGAGCAAAATCACCAAAGAGAAAAGGTGCAAAGGATGAGATCCAAAGAAAAACAGTTGTTGGCTTCCAAGAGTTATCTCTTAGTGTAGTTACACAGGACACACTTAATTCCCCCAGCAAGAAATTATGACAACACCCATTGAATACTGCCAAAAGAGAAGCTCACTAAAGACTCAGTACCCAGAGTTTCGTGAGGGGGATGGCTATGTAGGCACCCTTGCCTGGCAGGTGTCCACGTTCTGGCCTCCCAGAAGGACGGCAGGTGTTCAGCATAACCAATGGTTTGTATAAACAGTTTAGACACTCTTATTGATAAGGGTGATAAGAGCCCTGAAATCCAAGTTCCAAGATGTCAGCCAAGGGCCAGCCTTGTAAGTGGGGCTCAGTGAGGACCACATCTGGCCTACTGTGCTAAGTCTTCTGTACATTGGCTTATCTCAAGTAGCAGCCCCTCCCTCACATTCATTCTCTTACCCTTCACCTTTTATAATGCTTTTTGTGACTTCTCTTACTTGACATTTTAAATATTTATTTGTATCTAGTTGTTCTCACTTGAGGAGGACGTGAGGACAAAGACATTGTTTAGTTTGTTTCCTGGTATCCATGGCCAGGAGAAGGGGAAGGCAAGTGTGGTGCTTCAGTTGGAGGCCCTTACCTGAGGGCCTCACTCACTTTCCCAAGTCCTGGCCCTGCTCCTATATCCCCAATATGTAAAATCATGCCTGCCATAAAGTAGGTACTCAAAATATATTTTTGAATGAATGAACATAGAATACAAATAGTGAAGGATTATAGTAAAGGATATTGGAAATTGATATCAAAGTTTTTTTTTTCAGAGAGTGGAACAAAGTTAGTGAGTTTAGTAGTACACATCTGAGATAATGACTGGGGCTTCTCAAGAGAGAGAAGAGCCGACATCTAAGTTTAAAAGAAACATAAAATATCCCCCCGCCCCCACCTTTTCACTTACTATCTATGCTTTGCTGGCAGCCATACCACTGTGGCATCTGATCCCGTCAGATCTCAGAAGCCAAGCGGAGTCAGACCTGGTTAGTACTTGGATGGGAGAATGCCTGGGAACACCAGGTACTGTAGGCTTGCGAGAAAGATTTGGCAACCCGCTCCCCAAAAATCAGCCATTGTGAAACCCCTATAAACAGCAGAGAAGCACTAGCAATACTGTTTCAACTGTTGTAAGTAGGGTCACTATGAGTTGGACACTGACTCAATGGCATCTAACAACAACAAATCATTGATTTATAGGAAAATATAAATTTAGTATCCTGAGAAATAATGGAAAATATTAAATGTAGATAAAATACTAATGATATAAATTCTTAACTGTACATGTATATATTTTTTACTTCTCCCTCTACCCTCTGTACTTGCCATATATTTAGATTTTAAAAGATAAAAAAGATGCAAAGATCCGGGAACTTGAGGCCAGAGTGAGTGACCTAGAGCTAGAAAAGGTAAAGCTGGTGAATGCAGGCTCTGAGCGGCTCCGTGCGGTGAAGGACATCAAACAAGAGAGAGATCAGCTATTAACTGAGGTGAAGACTTGTAGGAGTGAATTAAACAGTCTTACAGGTATGTTGCTTCCATTCAAATTTTGCTAAAATAGAGGAATGCTATACAGTGAAGTCCAACATGGACCCTCACACAATTACAAATGAAGAGTATATCATCTCACAGGACAGTATAGATGGCTACACTGCCCTGAGGAGTGATTCATGGCTGAAATCCTCATAGTTCTCCACGAAGCGTTTCCACATCTTGCACTGACTAACCATTAACTTTATGGGGCTGGGATTTAGCTCAGTTGGTAGAGCGCCACTCTGCAGCCTCTGAAGTCCCGAGTTCAGTTTCCAGCACGGCAAAAATGGGAGAAGGACATGGCAATCCACTCGTGAGGCAATCCTGAAACATCAGCCATTGAAAACCCTCTGAGGGTCGCTATGAGTTGGGCATGACTTGACAGCACCTAACAACAACAACAACCATTAACTTTAGTCAAACCTCAGTGTCCAGGAAGTTCTGTACTGAGTTTCCAAGAGAAAGGTGAGGTACCCCGATTCCAGAAGGAAATCAGGTGTTCAGCATAAATCATGCTGTTTTCAGTTTTGTTTTTATGGAAGTGGAAACCTTGAGTCCTTTGAGTCAAATGGCTTCATTAAAGGTTTAATAAAGTGATGGTGAAAATAGACTTATAGAAATTTATTGAAAGGAGAAATCCAAGATCTTACATTGAAATACTCCAGTTCGTAATTGGTATGGCACAGTATCATGTACTTCACACACACACACACACACACACACACACACACACACACACACACACACACACAGAGTCAGGAACTACAGAGCATTTACTTTTCCACACACTGTGATAAGGTCCAGTGAAACTCACAGTCCAGTGGGGGACAGCCCTGTGTGGAAAGGAGTTATAGAATGGTGGGTGAATTACAGTGGAAGTATGCTGGGTGCACAGAGGATAGAGAACCAGCCTCCTAGAAGAAGTGACACCTGTGCTGGGTATGAAAAAGGGAAAGGACTTTAGCAGATGAAAGAAGTGAAAGGACATGTCAAGCAGAGAGAACATTGTGGGCAAAATAATGAAAGCATGAATATTATAATATGTTCGCAGAAGTATTTGTTAGAGCAAAAGTACAAAGAAAGGGCTACTTGAAGTACATAAATAGGTAGAACCAGACAGTATAGAGCCAGTAGAGAATGTTAAGTAGGAGACTGTTGTCATCAGATTTTACAGGACTGTGCTAGCAGGTACATTAGGGAAAGCCAAGGCTAAAGAGACCAGCCAGCTAAGGAGGACTTTGCAGTGGTCCCAGGAAATATAAGGACTTGAACAGAGGCAGTGGCAGTGACAATGGAAAACAAGTAAAGAATTAAGAATATCTTTGGAGGCTGGATCAACAGGACTTAGTGCCTGAAGGGGCTAGGTCGAACTTTCAGGTTTTTAGTTTGTGGTATTGGGAGAACAATGATAGCAACAACTGAGAAAGGAAACTAGGGATGGAGCAGGCTTGAGGGTAACAGCATAAGATATAGACAGTGTGAGGCAGTACCTGGGACCTCTGCATGGAAATGTCTGGATAGATGGGGCTAGAGTTTTGTTCCCTTTGCATATAAACTTATATCATACATCCATAAATAAGTATAATGAATAAGTGGGTGGGCTGTGTGTATTCTAATATATTGAAGGATGAGTTCATGCTAGATATTTTGATAGGTACTTGAGATAAAAAGATAAGACAGGACGAGGGGTTAGCTCAGTGGTAGAGTGCTTGCCTAGCATGGGCAAGGCCTTGGGTTCAATTCTTGGTACCATGGGAAAAAATAAAAAGGTAAGATACATGGCTGTCAATTAAAAATATAAAAGAAATTTTAAGGTCAATGACAGTGCATTGAAGATTTATCTACGTACAGGCGGTGGTGAAATCTGTTATGGTGGATATGGTCATTCAAGAAGAAAGTTTAAGATGAGATATATATGAGCTAATTACAACAGTTGGGGACAACAACAATAGGTAATAAGTGGGTGGAAGAGGAGAATCCAACCAAGCAGATTAAGAGTCTCACAGATCCCTGGAAAAGTGTATGTCCATCTCATTTCTGTAACAAATGAAGATGTAACTAAATGAGTTTTCTTCTAGCCTCTAAAATTCTGTGATCATTAATTACAAATAAAACATACTTCATATCAATAAAGTAGTAAAAAGTAACTACCTACTATTTATTACTACTATTTATTATCCTATTATATAGAGGACTATGAAGTCTTGAAAAGGAATTTTCGAAACAAAAGTGAAGAAATGGAAACTACTACAAATAAATTGAAAATGCAATTAAAATCTGCACAGTCTGAACTGGAACAAACAAGAAATACACTGAAATCCATGGAAGGTTCTGATGGTCATGGTATGTTCTATCAGATTTTCCCCTTTTTCTTCCGTTTTTAATTCAATTGGTCTAGATTTATTAATGGGAGAAGGACCCGGCAACCCACTCCCAAAAATCAATCCATCATTGAAAACCCTATGAATAGCAGAGAAGCACGGACAATAGTGTTTCACCTGTTGTACGTAGGGTTGCTATGAGTCAGACACAGACTTAATGGCACCTAACAACAATAACAAGATTTATTAAAACACAGATCTGGATACATTGCCTACCACTTCCTCACGGTACCAGATAATGTGAGAAATATACATCAATAGACATTAATGATGGGTGTTACTTACATAGCAATAGTTCTTTTCAGTGTTTTAAGGGAAATTGTCATGTGTTTTAATTTAATCTAACATATCTAAAATCCCTAAAGCATCAGAATCTTTCCCTTCCTGTGGCTACTTAAATAATTTCTATCAAATATTAATGTCTGTAAATTGTCAGTTATTTTTAAGCATATAAATACAAGTTACTGATTATTTTCATTTAACCTCTCATTTTTCACATGTGCATTATCTACATATGCTGTAGATCTATGGCTAAGTGACAGCACTTGATTTCTTTTCTGTGATAAACATGAGAAGGAACCTGGGCAATTGAACTACTAGGTGAGGGGTCCCTTGTCACCACCTATACCTGTTCCCTTTTTATCTTGTTGCCCATACTGGTCTAGATAAATATTAGCTTAATGATATTAATAAATATTATTTAATTATATTAATCAATGTTATTGTTATTAATGAGCTAAGATTCTGTTCTTTCATGTTTATCAAAGTATACATTTTTCTGTTTCTCAGTGGGTTTTTTTGTTTTGTTTTGTTTTTTGGGCTTTTTTGCGGTACTGGGGGTTGAACCCAGGGCCTCGTGCCTGCATACTTTGCAAGTGCTGGACCACTGAGCTGCGCCCCCAGCCCATTTTTTTTTTACTTTTTGAGACAGTGTCTCGCTAAGTTATGCAGACTGCCTCTGGTCTCCAACTTGCGATCCTCCTGCCTCCGCCTCCTGAGCCGATGGGATTACAGGCGTGCGTCACTGCGCCCAGCTGTTTCTCAGTTTTTTAATGTTAGAAGATTCATATGTGCTTTGGCAAAATATATTCTCAAATTAGAATGATACAGAGATTACCATGATCCCTGTGCAAAGATGACCCATATATTTTGTGTGTTTCTTGGCAGTTGTGCTCTTTACTGGTTAGCACTGACAAAATACTAGGTTTTGGAGAGGTAGCTGAAGAGGCCCATTTGGGGTCTGCTCCCCAACCCCAGCCAGCATCCCTATTTCAGCATCCTCAGACAGCTGCACAACAGTCCCAATCATGTTACAATTGTTAAGTTATCTAGGTAATCCTTGCATTTGCATTCAAATACGTGTTTTCATTGGATAAAACCAGTTTAAAATAAAAAATATTATTTGAGAAAATTAATATGATCCATTTAATCATACCAGAATTCTTCAGAGTGATGAACAAATGATGCCAGACTTTTGTTCTATTAGTAAGTCAATGTACTATGTCCATATTAACCCTGGTTTTGACAGATTAGATTTAAGGTCCATATTTTGTTAATGAGAAGTCTGACCTGTTATTCTCTCTGATGGTTTGTTTTTAATGAATGGTACATTTTCTTTTGTGAGCTCTAGCCACATCTGACTCAAAGTAGTGTCACTCACAAACCTCTTCTCAAATGACTTTTAAAAAGCCGGTTCTTCTGACTTTGAATTTTTTTTTTTTTTTTGCGGTACTAGGGGTTGAACCCAGGGCCTCGCACTTGCATGCTCTACAAGTGCTGGACCACCGAGCTGCACCCCCAGCCCATTTTTTTTTACTTTTATTTGAGACAGGGTCTCACTAAGTTACGCAGACTGCCTCTGGTCTCGAACCTGTGATCCTCCTGCCTCTGCCTCCCAAGCCGCTAGGATTACAGGCGTGCGCCACCATGCCCGGCCTGACTTTGAATTTCTAAGTAACGATAAGCTTCATATATCTTTTCAATGGCCTACCATATTCTATCTATTCTGTGCCTTATACCCATCTCAAACAATCTCATTCTGTCAACAGTTTTCCAAAAATAATCACATACATTCTTCTAGTGGTAGCGTGACTACTGAGACTGAAGTAAGTTCCAAGCCCACATCAATAACCCTAAGAATAAAACCTGAAACTTTTTTTTATTCACTAGAATCATTAAAAGAATCATTAATAGTAGATGTTTTTTATGGTGTTTTATTTTATTTCTTTGTGGTACTGGGAGTTGAACCCAGGGCTTTGCACATTCTTTGCAAGCACTCTACCACTGAGCTGCACTCCCACACCCTTTTTTTACTCTTCATCTTGAGACAAAGTCTCACTAAGTTACACAGGCTGTCTCTAGCTTTGAACCTGTGATCCTCCTGACTCTGCCTTCTGAGTCACTGGGATCACAGGTATATACCACTATGCCTAGTTTATGCAATATTTTAAATGTGAGTTTCTGGAAAAATCACTTTAGGAAAAGTATATGTGACTATGTATTTTTATGTCTACAGCCTTACCACTCTGGCATCTGATCTTGTCAGATCTCAGAAGCTAAGCAGGGTCGGGCCTGGTTAGTACTTGGATGGGAGACTGCCTGGGAACACCAGGTGCTGTAGGCTTGGGAGAAGGACTGGGCAGCCTACTTCAAAACAATCAGTTATTGAAAGGCATATGAATAGCAGAAAAGCACTGACAATAGTGCCAGGCATGGCATAGTGTCAGGTAGTGTTTCATTCTGTTGTATATAGGATTGTTATGACTCAGGCTTGATTCAGTAGCATCTAACAATAACAATATGTATTGTTTTATATATACTTTCTGTATGTGTATGAATCTGGTCATTTTTATTGTTACCATTGGAAATATGGCAACCAGTGATGGCCAATGAAATTAATTCCATCAGCAAAGAAACCACAAAACATCGTGTGTGTGTGTGTGTGTGTGTGTGTGTGTGTGTGTGTGTGTGTGTGTACTTTTCCCAGGTCAGAATCTCTTCATAGTTGCTGAAAATTGTTATTTTCCAATATTATAAATCCTGAAGACTTTTTCTTCCATCATCTTTTTTTCCTTGAAAATGCCCAGGTACCTCAGAGTTCCCTTACCACCTTCTTATAAATAATAGTAACAAATTATAGTACCAGTGTAGCCTTTCCAAATTTAGAAACTTTAAGGCACAATTTACATCTTGTATTTTTTCTTTCTTTCAGCTATGAAAGTAGCAATGGGGATGCAAAAGCAGATCACAGCCAAAAGAGGTCAGATAGATGCCCTTCAGAGCAAGATCCAGTTTTTGGAAGAGGCCATGACAAATGCAAATAAGGTGAGTGTGTCTGTTCTCAGGGTGGGGGAAATCAACATGCTCACTCATTATCCTACTACAAGACAGAGTAAGACATATCAGAGATACAAAGTATAACGGAGAAAAAAGAAAAGCTTATTTCTGACTGAAATAATGAGGGAAAAATTCCTGAAAGGGCATTGGAGGAGGATTTTTGAATGATAGCTAGTGTTTTAAATGCAGGAAATGGGCAAAAGGATCTTCCCAGGACAGGCAAAGAACATTTTATTTTCTCCCTTTATTGGTAAATGATGATGAGGTACAGAGTAATACGCCATTGGCTTTTTCCATTATGCAACTATTACATCACTTTTGGTTACACTTTTATCAACTTACAAGGTTTATGGAACCTTTTATAGTAAAATCCAAATGCATATTTGGGTTATATTCTCCTATTTTTCCAGTGCTTTCATGAAGTTGCATTGTTTACACTGAGATTATCGTCTTCTCCCTTTATCCCTCTACATTGATTCTCCTCCCCATCCCACCTTCTGCAATCTTTGCTTCCCTTTGTTAGTTCCCTCCCTCCTCCTTTCTACTCCTTATATTGTTCCTTCTTTGTTAAACTTAATTGCACATTTTTTATATATCAATTTATATATAGGATATTTTCTTCCTTTAAGTAAGATTCAGTTCCCACATATGAGTGAGAACATACAGTACTTCTCTTTTTGAGCTTGTGTTCGTTTGCTTAAGATGATGTTTTCCAGTTCCCTCCATTTTGCTGCAAATGACATTATTTCATTTCTTTTAATTGCTGAGTAGTATTCCATTGTGTATATGTACCATAAATTCTTTATCCATTCTTCTGTTGATGGGCACCTTGGTCGATTCCATATCCTTGTTATTGTGAATTGGAGATTCATTGAATATGGAGATGCAGGTGTGTGTGTGGTATAATGACTCATCTCCCTTTGAGTATATTCCCAGTAATGGTATATCTGGTAGTTCTATTTTTAGTTTTCTGAGGTATCTCCATATTGATTTCCCAAGTGAGTGAACCAATTTATATTCCCAACAACAATGTAAAACGATTCCTTTTTTCCCCACAACCTCACTAGCATTTGTTATTATTTGTTTTGTTGATCTTGGTTATTCATACTGGAGTTAGGTGGAATCTCAGTTGCTTTGATTTGCATTTCCCTAATGGCCAGGGAGCCTGCAATCATACCATTGTGGCGTCAGATCTCTGAAACTAAGCAGGGTCAAGCATGGTTAGTACTTGGATGGGAAACCACCTGGGAACACCAGGTGCTGTAGGCTTGGGAGAAGGACCTGGCAATCCACTCCCAAAAAACAGTCAGCCATTAAAAATCCTATGAATAGCAGAGAAGCACTAATAATACTGTTTTGCCTGTTGTCCCTAGATTCCCTATGAGTTGGACATGAACTTGATGTCACCTAACAACAACAACAATGACTAAGGATATTAAGCAGTTTTTTCATGTGCTTCTTAGCCTTACAAACATCTTCATTTGAGAACTGTCTGTTCAATTCCTTTGCCCACTTGTGTATTAGTTTATTTGTTGTCTTGGGATTTACTTTCTTGAGTTCTTTGTAAATTCTAGAAATTAGTCCTCTGTCAGATGTGTAGGATGTGAAGATTTTCTCCCATTCAGTGGGCTCTTCCTTAAGTCTGTTGATTGTTTCTTTTGCTGTACAGAAGCTTTTTAATTTCTTATAATCCCATTTGTCTATTCTTGGTGTGATTTCCTGGGCTATTGGAGTCTTATTAAGGAAATGCTTTCCTATGCCTATGTATCCTGAAACAATCAGCCACTGAAAACCCTATAAGGGTCTCTATGAGTTGGACATGACTCGATGGCACCTAACACCACACACACATGCCTTTGTGCTAGAGCATGTTTCCTATCTTTTCTTCTAGTAGTTTTAAGGTTTCTGGTTTTATGTTGAGATCTTTTATCCATTTCCAGTTGACTCTCGTTCATATTGAGAGCTGCTGGTCTGTTTTCATGTTTCTGCAGGTGGAAATCCAAGTTTCCCAGCACTATTTGTTGAAGAGGCTTTCTTTTCTCCAGTTTGTGTGCTTGTCAAAGATCAGGTGGCTGTAGATGCATGGGTGTATCTCTGCGTCTTGAATTTTGTTCCACTGGTCTTCAGGCCTATTTTTGTGCCGGCACCAAACTGTTTCTGCTCCTGTACCCATATAGTATAGTTTAAAGTCAAGGATTGTGATCCCACTTGCACTGGTTTTGCAGCTTAACATTGTTTTGGCTATACGTGGTCTTTTTTGTTTCCATATGAATTTTTGGATTATTTGGGGAATAATTGTTTTAGGAGTACAGACAATATAATGTGACAAACATGTTAGTAAAAACCATTGTGCTGTGCACAACTGTGTAATAAAAGCCACAGAGCTTAGGAGAACAATGGAATCAGGAATACCACACTAACAAATTTCAACTAGAACACAGAAAAATAGGAACATAATAAAAACAGGAGCACAGTTGTATACATGTTAAATTGTTGAAAAGTACTACAGTAAGTATAGTCCTTTAACTTGAAAGAGAGCTGAAGTTTGCTTGTGGAAGTGTGCTTGAAGGACTGCGGTTCGTACATTATTGTGAAGAAGTGGAAAGGAAGGTTTTCCTGTAACAGCAGAAGTGGATGAATGTGACTTATAACACAAGGTAAACTGAGGTAGTTGGCAGGTAGGTGTTTGAGGAGTGAGCCTATAGGCTTTTCATGTATTGGTATGCACCTCTGTTTAATTAAGTGCAATTTTCTGTGTTGACTTAGTATCTCCAATGAATTAAACTGCTCATAAGCAAACATGAAATTTGTGTTATGCTAAAATGTTCCCTGATACCAATCACTTTGTAGCAAATTTGCATTTTCAGATATGTCATAGAACTGACTATAATGAAGGTAAGAAATACATGGCATAAGTAGAAAAGAATAAGTGCAAACAAAGTAATTACTATTTTATTACCCATGATGATCTCCTGAAATACTTCAGAATTCAGCTAAATATTAACAAGTATGTACATGTTTGTCCATTCTCACTTCTCTTTCTTGAGCATCTAGTTTCATCCTCCATCATGACAACACTCCATGTCACACATCATTTCTGGCATGGTAATTTCTGTCAAATAAAAACATTACAGTATATCCACATCCACCTCATTCACCAGATCTTGCTTTTCTCCAAAGTCAAAATGACTATGAAAGGAAACATTTGAATCAATTTAGAACATACAGGCAGCCATAACAGTGCAACTAAAGACACTCATGAAAGACTTCCAGAACTGCTTCAGAAAGTAGCTAGTTACTTCAGAAAGTAACTAGAAGATGGCTGACAGATAACACACGCCTCTGGTTCCGGAGTAATGGGAAGCCTCGATTAGGGGTTTGAAACTCAAATTGAATAAATAGAAATAGTGATAATTTAGTTTGAGAGATAGAGAATGAAACTAGGCGTACACTGAAATCAAGGATTTGGCTTCAGAGGAGCTACACAGTGGTCAGTAGTGGGACCGCCGCCATTTCGCCATCACACAGACGGCAGATAGAATCCCGGAGACTCGGAGGGGACTTCGCACACACTCACCCACGGGGGCCTGACCCAACACGGAGTGCAACCTTGGCAGCACACTCTCACCCTGCCTGCAGGACACAAACTACAAATTCCGGGTGAGTCAGTTTGAGGTGGCACACGGAATCGCCATCCATAGTGGCCACGGAGGGAATGGGGAAACTGGTGCCAGTGATACTCGGATATGCGTCTAGAGCAGAGACGCGCCTCCCTCCCTTCTGTTGTGTCAGGTCAGGTGTACAGACGCGATCTCCACAGATATATGGGCACACATATACCCTGATCCCAGACACACCAGAGGTGAGCCCAAGTCAACCCACCATACTATGGAGAAATCTGGGGTTTGTGGAGGTGACTGAGCCCCACTCAGACAGAGTGCTCCTTTTCGGCAGAGCCTAGTGGCACAATTAGCCACAAGCAGAGCAGTTCTGAGTGCAATCACAGCACACAACAAAATCTGTTTCAGATTCCCTCTGGGTCAGCAGGAGAGCATCCCGCCCACAAGAGGATATGGTCCTCCCAAGTGGGCAGAAAGCCCTGCAATAAAAAACTCCACGATAGCAGCCATATTCCCCCCATGCTGTAGGTTTTGGGGAGGAAATCTCTGATTTGGGGAATTAGCGCCCGAACTACGTGGGATAGGGAGAACTCCAGGGAAGACCTCACAGGTTCCACTGCCTCTCGAACAATACAATAGTCACAGAATATTTCGTGGAACAGTCTCTTTGGGCACTCGGTGCCCTGCTTAAATCCAGGACATTATGGAGCATTTTGCTATATCCACCCAATAAGACCAACTGTTATTGCAGATTGTGTGGAAACACTGCCACCCTGAGTTCTGTAGGGAGCACTGCATCCTGCAGTATCGACTCCACCTGGTCGAACTGGGTGTCCTCAGTTCAGATTCCACCTGCAAGAACATACAAATGCTTTTCTTTTCTTTTTTTTTAAATGGGGGTTTGAACCCAGGGTCTTGAGCCTGCTTCCTTTGTGGGAGCTAGACCAACACACTGTGCCCCCAGGCCATATATTTTGGTTTTTGAGACAGGGTCTTGCTGGGTTGCGCAGATCTCGGGCTTGTGATCCTCCTGCCTCCATCCCCCAAGTCACTGGGATTCCAGACGTCCATCACTGCACCTGACTACAAGAGTTTTTATATGTATGTGGGAGGGTGTATGCATAAGGTCTGGAATTTTATTTTATTATTATTTTTATTTTTTTAATTTTTAATTTATTATTATTATTATTATTATTATTATTTTGTATGGGGGTTTGAACCCAGGGTCCTGTGCCTGCTTCTTTGGTAGGTGCTGGACTACCACACTGCACCCCTGGACCCCTTTTTTTTTTTTTTTTGCTTTTTGAGACAGGGTCTAATTGGGTTGCACAGAACTCGGGCTTTCATTCCTCCTGCTTCCGACCCCCAAGCCACTGGGATTGCAGGTGTGCACCACTGCATCTGACTACAAGTGTTTTTATT